>VYXB01006401.1:396239-497322 GCA_013397135.1 Pachyramphus minor | reverse complement strand
GCGGCAGTCTCCCATGACAATCAGTGGTAGTTCTTGTCCTAATGATGTCATTGCTCAGTCTCCCCGCCACCGCCAGGGGAGACGTCCGGGCTCTCGTTATTTACTGGCAACTGCCTTTGCTTACGTTTTCTGCTGAAGACAGGCTGCATTTACTCATCTGCTGTGCATTTGCTTTGTTTGATTTGCCAGAGTTCTAAATATATTATGTGCCTATGGACATGCCTCTGATTATGTAGAGAAAATGAAGACTGCTGTCACTGACAGGGGAGCTGAACAGTTTGTTCAGTAAGCATGTAACATGCTTGATTTTGGTAGTTGATTTGTTGTTTTTGGGTTTTTTTCCCCTCTTTCTTTCTGTGTTTTAATTAGGTGATCTCACTGCCAGTGAGAAAGAGAAGTTATAAAGATGTGCTGAAGTCTTTATGCCCAGTGAAAAGCATGTTCTCGGTCGCTTATGGAAAAAAATGCATTTATTGCTGCCATAGAATTATTGAATGAGAGCCATTTGTAAAGGCACGAGAGGGACGTAGATGCAGAAACGCTAAACTAAATGGGGCTAGATTAATTTTTAATTAAACAGAATTTTTAAAAATATTTTATGGAAAAAATGGAAAAAAAAATCTCAGAAGAGATAAAAGCAAGCAAAATCTATGTGTTGCACTCGAGTGGGTGAAGCATCACTAGGTGTGTCTGAATCAAATACACTAACAGTTGTACAGTGTTTGGAATAACAAATTTTGCTCATCATGGTAACAGCTGCAATGGAATATATTTGTGTGGTGTGCACAAATCTATGCTAAACAAACACGACCAAAGCAGGGAAGGACACAGTTAAGTTTCCCCAAGTAATCTTAGCTTAGCCTTGGGCAAGCAGCGTTAATATTTTTCCCCCCAAGGATTCCTTGTCTTCTTTAATGGTCATGCTGGGGATTTAAGGGGTGGTTTTTGTGTGCAACACATATCAAAAGTGTCAGTGTACTCCGAGTGATTTCACAGTGAGAGGGCAAAAATGGACGAGTCTTAAGTGCGTATGTAATGCCCTAAGAAATGCAAGTGTGAAGCAGAGTTTTCTTTTCTCGTTTGTGACCTGGCCTAGATCTGTGTATATCTGCCGCACTTGGGAAGGGGAAATGCATTCCCTGTTTCTTCACTGGCATCACCTCCCCTATCTGAGGAATTCCGTATCTGAACCATTTTGCCTTCAGATTCATGACTGAATGTAGTGAGCAGTTTGGTCTATAGGTACAATAAACATAAAAGTCCACAAAATAATGGATATGCCTTTTGCTAAGTAAACGGCAATGTGAACCACTACAGGTTGAGTTGGCACATTGCAGGTAAAGCAGTAAAAAAAAAAAAATCATTGTCAAATTCAAGTTTCAGAGACTTTGAGCTTTGGGTTGTTATAGAAAGTGTGAGGAGAAGAAAGCATTTCAAAAAAGAAAAGTTAATGTTGGTGCTTGTCTGTCTTCTAGGTACATACATCCTGACAACTGCCCTGCTGCCCCTCCTGGAAAAAGAAGCTGATGCCAGAGTGGTGAGTTTGTGATACTGTTTAAAAGGGGTGTTATACTGTGCTTACCTTTTGGTTTGTGACAGCAGTTCTTTGACTGTGCTAGCAATGTGGGATTAGTTATAATGCTGAAAGCATCTCTAGAATCCTCTTGGATTTTGCTAACAACCACCTCCTTCTCCAAGGCAAAGCTCCTGCTTGCTACTCTCAACCCTTCATTGGAAATCAGAGTAAAACACTTCATTTGGAAACTTACCCTTTTACTTTCCTTAGGGCAAGTTACCTCCTTCAGCAGGGTGCAAAATACCTATGACAGGAGTATAGGCTTAAAAGAACCTTACAGATCTTGGTGTAAAATAAGACCGCAGATGCATTTTTTGAAGTCATATTTCCCAAGTTTTATATGACCTCTTGTTTTCTAATTAGCTTCTGTAAATGCTAAACAAACAAAACACAAATAGTGCTGTTCTGCTCTTTTCTTTCTCCCCATTATTTTTCAAAAGGAAGAAGCACAGAATCCTCCAGATGAATCAGCACCACTTTGAATGAAAATCACTTCCTAAAAAAAAAATTGTATTTCTTCCACCTCATCTTCAGGTATGCTCCACACGAGCACAAGCGTAGTGCAGAGAGAATGCAGAGGAATCCCACTCTCTATGGACTTCCAAATAATGGCCTGAAGATCGCATTTCATGCATGAGTGCAATTGCGGGGAGTTCCTGGTTTTGCTTTTCATTCATTTGCTTTTCATTCATTTCATTACAGATAACTGTTTCTTCTGGGGGCATGCTAGTTCAAAAATTAAACATATCTGACTTGCAGTCAGAAAATGGGACATTTGATGGAACTATGGTGTATGCACAGAACAAGGTACAGTCCATGGTATTGAAAGCAAAGCCCAGCACTTGCTTGCTAGGCAGCTCGTACCATCTGCTTTGCAAAAAGCTTGTTGTTCACTGTTGCTTTCCCACTGCATCCAACCCATACAGAGACACACGGGCAATAATCTTCAGGAGTGTGCTGGCACGCCATTGTGAGTGCATACATCTTGCATGAAGAGCATGGCTGGATTTTCATTTGATGTGATAAAAGTCTCAGGGGGGAAAACTGTCTTTAGCTGAAGAACCCTGTCTGCCTGCTCAGTTCTTGCCTACAGTCTGCAGCAAGTAGATGTGATCAATAAAAAGCGGTGCTACTGCTTTATAAATAAGCTTGTGGCCAGGATGTGGATGGCAATGACTGTGGCGGTCTCTGATGAAATTATCCAGTAAATCCAGTCAGGATGAGCCAGGGTGTATTTCTGCTGTACATAAATGCTCTGGTATTTACAGCACATTTGATGTACTTTATTTCCCTGGGAACCACTTAGGTGGACAGGCTGTTGAACTCAATGCTAGTCTGGTTTTTATTGCTCTATCCTAGAGACAGCAAGTTGTCCTGACAGAGCAGTGGGCAAAAGCTCACAGAAACATCCATTTCTCCGTAATGCACCCCGGCTGGGCAGACACTCCAGGTAACATCTGCTTCACATTCCAACTACATTTTTTTTCTTTTCAGGATTAGTCTAAAAGCAAAGAGAAATGAAACTTCCTGGTAGATTTTTCCAATGGGTGTAGTAATTTCTTTTCTCCAGACTGGTGCTAGAGGTAGTTTTGTATCCCCTTGGAAGCTCTATTCTGCACAGAGTCTGCTGTCTGTGTACATCCAGAGAATAATAATGGGCAATGAATTTTTCCAGCCCTGCACAAACGCACAGCAGAGCCATAGTTCTTTAAGATAACCTTTAAGTTACACTTGTAGTGGAACTGTTAAAGGCGTAGATGGAGCTTCTGCCTTTTGAAGTACAAACATGCAGACACTGGGAATTTGTGAGGGCATGTAGGAAAATGGAGAATGCACCCCTGTGCAAGCCCTGTTCCTCTACTCTTCCTCTTGACATTAACTCCTGTCAAGAAGCAGTTTGTCCAGACAGCTCCTTTGTTTGAGCTGCAGCTGTTCTTCAGTGACTGTGCCTCAGCAGGTGGGCCAGCATCAGTTATCCAGTATGAATGTTGCATTCTCCAGTATGTTACCACCCCCAGTGCCCAAGCTTGGGATGCAGAATAGCAGTCCCATCTCTAGGTCTTTTATAGGGATGCAATTTCCCAAATTTGCTTCTGATGACAGAAGCATTTTACCCTGTCTACTTTATGCTTGAAAATTGCCTGTTCCAACTAAATATTCTGGTATTTCTTTTTCTTTAAAATACCTTTATTTTTGCACTGCCTTTGTGGATTTCAAACCTAATGAACCATAAAGTTATCCCACCTTTAAGTTTAAAAAATGCTTCAACTCCCAAAAATAAACACCTGCAAGATTGTTGGACACAATAAAATGAAACCAGAGTTTAGACGTGAATTATGCAGTTCGTCTAGGTACGGTTCACCATATAGTTTTTTAATACAATGCTGCAAGTGGTTTTCTAAAACTGATAAGAAAATAAGAGCTGAAAATCCCATTAGAATACTCGTTTTTTGAATTTCTGTTTTGCCCATGTTTGTAGTCTTTACAGTTTAGAATGGAATTGGCACAGGGACCTCTCACTGATCCTGTTCTCAGCTCCTACTAGTTTTGTTCCTGTCATTTGGCCCAAACAAACAACTGATGGATCATGTAGCAACTTAGCTTAGCGCTGTTCTCCCACAAACCGTTGTACTCCCAGCTATGGGGAAATACTCATTTTCTTCCAAAAACTGCAAGGTGCCTTCTCTTCTTTCTGCACTCAGAATGGCAATTTTTAGCTGTTCTTTTTTTTTTTTTTCATCAAAGAAGCCTTGCATGGCTGACCACCATTCCATTGTTATTCTCTCTAGCTGTGAGATCAACCATGCCAGACTTCTACGAGAAGATGAAGAACTCCCTGCGCACGGAGGCCCAGGGAGCTGACACCATGGTATGGTTGGCAGTCTCAGCTGAGGCAGCCAAGTTACCCAGTGGTTTATTCTTCCAAGGTAAGTCTTACGTTACATAGCAGTGGAGATCCCTCAGCTGCCTGAACTGTAGGATCCCAGTCTGGCCTGGAAGGGGATGAAGGCTGGACCAGGCAACTTGATCAAAGGGTAAAGGGTTTCTCAAAATCGTTTCAAGACTAAAGGTTCAAGTGAATGTTGTGTTAAGTTATGATCCTGCTTTTGTCCTCTAAAGTAGCTGACAGAGACTTCAAAGCATTTCTTTAGGGAGCATTGGGGATTTTTTAAATCAAAATAACTATGTAGGACTGTGCCAAGGCAAGGTGAATCACAGCAGTCAAACAACATCTTTTATGATGTTAGGAAATGAACATCCTTCTCACAGCACACTGGGAGATGGCTTTGCTTTAAATTGTGCTTCCTACCATTCCATGCTAGGTAAAACTGCCAATTCCCCCTTTCTCTAACGCTGGGCAGAGACTTGAGCACAGTAGCATTTTTGGCACTGTGAGCATAGGGAATGGAAAAGTAGAGTAGAGCCTTTCTTTTCTCCCAGGCAAATGACAGGCATCTTTGTAGGAGCAGCTGGATGTATGGATGCCTCAATGGTGAAGCAGGTCAGTCCAGGAAAAAAAGCTCAGGGTAATTGCTTACAGAAACTCAGTACTTTTGTTGGATGTGGCATTCAAATCCTGATTCACTGAGTTTCTATACAGAGCATGCAGGAAGCTCAGACTTCCAGAGTTGGGTTGACTTTGTCCCTTCTGTCCCACAGACACTCACACAGGGTTGGCTGACAGAAATTTAACCAGACTTTTTTCATGTCAGCATGTGGTGCATGGGGAAACCACACATCCCAGCTGGTCAGCCTGCTTTGTAGAACTAGGCTTTACCTTTTTCTTACTCTGATCACTTTCTTCTGGTCCTAATGCTTCTGCTCAATTGTTGTTTCTCCAGATCATAATTCAACCAGACTCTTGCCTTTGGCCTTTTTCTACTCCCAGCTTTAGGGAACACACAATGGCTCTTTAGCTATAGCTATTGACTTTTGAGAGCTTTTGTCCTGGCATGATTGCTCTTAAGGCTGCATGAGAGGTCCTGTGTCTGTGTCCCATGCCTGTCAAATAGTGGTGAAGTCATTTATTTCTCTCTGTTACTGCCCTTTGGAAGCCACAATTTTATGGGCACTTTTCAGTAAAGGATTTGGTGTGCAAGGGCACTTGACTGCAGACTCTGTGCTTCTGGTCCTAGGCAGCCATTTTCCAACTCGGTCACAGCTTCCCTCCATTTCCTCCATTCTCTTTTATTCTGTTCGCTCTGAGACCAAACCAAAGCCAGCAATTTTTTTTTTCTGAGGAAAAAAAAAATAAAAGGAAGTGAGACTATGAGTAGTACTATCAGAATTATCTGCATCTGCCAAAATAAATAAAAAATATTCAACAGAGACTTGCTTTCCAAAGACTAGCACCATCTCTGTGATGCTGAACTTGGCTTTCACACATAGTTCCTAAATTTCAGTGCAGTCTACTGGAAGCGCTGTGGTTAGGTAGGAAGTAGTTAATATTCAGTGGAGAAGGGAATGTTCCTCTGCATGTTTCTCTCTCCTCAGTTTTCCGTGAGAAGTTGTGGTGTGTGCAGCCAGTTACAACACTTGCTTTTAAGACAGCAAACATCTCTGCTCTTCTGGGAGGCCGGATGGCAGCCTGAGAAGTTTGCAGAGAAATCTGCAGCCCAGGGTTGCAACAGTTTGTTTGTTTCATCTCAGCTGGCTGCTTTGGAAGTTGGACTTGCTAAGTGGACTAACAGTGCTTCAACAGTGCTCTGACTGTTGGTCCATAGACACCTGATGGCATTGTCATAAGGTTCCTGGGCTCTAGATACCATGTGTTTGGAGAGAAAAATCCCTTAGAATGGGTGGTGACCCAGCTATACTTACACAGAGGGACTGAGGAGTATGAGACTTGGAAAACTAAGCAAAGCATCAAACTGAGCAGATTTGGCCAGACATCTTGGATACATGTTACTTGCGGCAACTGATCAATCAGCTCAAGTTTCTTGGCATTTAGAATGTAACCATTATTTCTAAGGATGAAAGTAAACATTTTAAGATTGAAAATAATCCTAAATCCCAACGGGAGATTTGAGTAGCACTAGAAACATTATGCAGGAGGCAAGGAAACCCTGCCTCATGCTGAAGAAGTATCCTCTGCCTGCAGCAGGAATCTCCAGCTATTGCTCTTTGCCTACAGGTGCTACATTAGTGACAGGGAGCAGGTACAAACCCACAGTAAAGCCACATTTTTTCTGTACTGTCCCTGGCTGCAAATGGGATCTTGCTCCACTGTCTGTCACAATGTGTTAAAGGAAAATAACTCTAGTTCCAGAATACAAATTGAATTAGTTTAATTTCTGGTTTAGGAGGTATACTTAACATTATGTACAGGTTCCTAGAAGGTATGTTTCCTGGCTTCAAAACTGTGAGGTATGCTTGAGCAGTACAGAGCCTAGCAGAAAAATATCCTTTCTGCTAGAAAAGAAAGTTAAATGTACCCATCTGGATTTTTTTTTTTTCCTTCCAGACAGGCAGCCAGTCGCTACACACTTACCCCTGGCAAGCACCCACAGTCCACCAGAGGATGAGGAGAAGCTACTGGCAGTGCTGGAAGAATTCTCCCAGAAGTTTAGATCCAGTTCTCCAGGAACTTAGTATCACTGCTGACACAGTGTAACCACAAAGCTTCTAATTACACAGTAACAGACCTGCTGTAGTACCCCTGCTGTTGAGGGAGAGTAGGTGCCAGAGGCCTGTTAAAAATGAATTGGGTTCAGGGGTTCTCATAATGGGTGAGTGTGGTTCCTGTGTCCTTTTTCTGCTGCTGACTCTCCCATGGTGAATATGCACCTGTTCCCTCAAGACACACTAAGGTTGTGTTCTTTGAATTGGAAGAAAAATTGGGAGGCATTTAAAATAAACCCCAAGACTTTGTAAAGTTACCCAGAATAATTTAAAATGTTCAGCACAGAGAAATGCAGAGGAGTGTTCTTTCAGTAGCCTTTGTGAAAGACTTCAGGAAAGAAGTGGGAAATGTTTTAAACAACATTTAATCTCTGTATTTGAAGGTTGGTGGCATCCTTCAATGCATGAGGATGACTGGGGTCAAACCTGTAATTGGGAATGGAGAAACTCTTGCAGTGTCTGCTTAGTTTAGACAGAATTCCTCATGGTTTTGAGTTTCTGTAAATCAGTGCTGGTATGCAGCAGTGATCTGCTTCCTCATGTTTAAACAGCAAGAATTTAGGAACACTGCCAAATGCCTTCCACATTGCTTTATGGAGCCAGGGCTGAATATTATCCCGTTTATGTCAATATACCATGAAGGAGGAGGTTTCAACACATAACACATCCAGGCAGGGCTGGATCCAGCAGGGAAATGGCTGTATGACTGTAGGGCATGAAAAGAAATCACATGCTAAGCTGTATATGCTTGCCATTTCTGCAAAAGATCAAAAGCAATTGCTGTATCATTATGGATGAAGAGGGGGAAAGGAGGGAACACTGTGGGGCACAGGTTTTTGAGGTGAAGTCCACCTCCTGAGGAGAGAGTTGTATTTTGTCTGGATCTGTTTACTTCCAGATCCAGAGGATGGGATTCATCTTACCTGATCTGTGGACATTTGAATTATTCATTGGGATTCTCACTGTAAATGGGTGGAGAGAAAACAGGCTGTTTCAGAGGGATTTACTGAATCTAATTTAAGAAACATCACCTACAGTCATACATCTTTTTACTAATGGTGAAGACAGCCAGCTCAGACTAAGACACTCAGGTGGGATTCGTTTTGTCTTACTTATTTCAGATTTACTGCAAAGCAGTGGTTACACATTTTCTCATGAACTGAGTGTATTTATAAGCCCGCTGCCTATAGAACCCAGCCAGTTGGTTACACTGTTTCACACATGGCTCAGACCAGTGTGGTAGGACAAACAACTTAGACACAAATATAACATAGGTGTTCTTGAATGCTCTGCAGTGAGTGGTAGCTAAGGTCCTGCAGATGGGCGCAGGAGAGCTCCTTATATCTGCTTCACATAATTTTATTTTTCTGAAGATACCCTCCTGGCTGATGGCATTTACTCATTATTCAAAGACCTCACATAAAGTATCAGTTTAGGAAAAAAATTCTCTTTTCCGCCTATTATCAGTCTCCTTGGAAAGAAAGACTTTACTTTCAGAAAGGTCCTGAAATAAGCGTTCCTGTGATAAGCAGTGCTGAGACAAGTGAGGCTGTCACAGCTCTTCCTGAAGAGGCTGTGTCAGCATTCAAACTATTACTTCTCTTTTAACTTCACTTATAAACTGAACTCCCTCTTACTCTACAGTGAAAGAAAACAACAGCAAGGCTTGTACAGAGGTTTATTTCCTACAAGTCTGGTATTAGCATAGTTCCAGCTGTTAAGTACAGTTACCCAAAACAAGAGTGTAGCTGGAAGCATATATAGTAACTACATTTCTTAATCCAGTAGCTGCAAGGCTAATAAAAACATTTGCATTATCCAGTAGTTAAGTCAAGTTGTTTCTCAGCTCTGCAGAAGTTTAATGACTGGTATTTAAATAGTTCCTAAAAATGAAAAAAGTGCACTATATATGTCTGTATAAATCTACCTATATATATAACACATTTTAGTCCCTGTTCTGCACTGATGTATTTGAATGGCCTATGGGTTTCATTTTAGTCACAGCTTAAAAACAAAGCCAGAGTTCAGAAAACTGCTTTAATCAAAGTTTGGTCACAGTGTAAAAGAGCAACCTGCTATGGTTTAAGGCCACTTGTGATTTAAAAAGAACTAGAACACAGGAACAGCAAATAGAACCAAAATCCAGTCTCACATGCTTTGGTATAATGGTCCTCATGATGCTTTATTTCAGCCCGATTCTACAAGAGCAAATGCAGCATGTGGCTTGTAAGCTGGCAAGAGGCTTTGTGTTAATGCAATTCAGAATGACTTGTACCTTCATCAAAGTAAATACATTTAGTGCCACTTATAAAGCTTTATGGGTAAAGGAAAAACAGCATCCAGTGACAGATGAACAGAAGGAGGTGGCAGTGGTAAAGATCTTTGCTAAGCAGTGCATACTGGGGACTTCTGCACACACCTGGTTTATAGGAGCAGAACAAGCTGCTCTTGCTGCCCTTCCCTGTCCATGCTCAGCCCAACAGTTCTTGTGGCAGCTTTGAGGCGTATATGATTTTGACCTCAGTTGTTAATTATTCCCATTAGGAAGGCTTTCACATTTTTCTTCATTTTATGAAGTTGCATATTTGGGAAGTTTTTGCTCTCCTGGATTTTGCACAGAGGAATGTATTGCCACAGACCACATGTGGTCATTTCCCCCTGTCTTAATGGAAAGGTGCTGCCTATGGACAGTGCAGCAGGACTGACTGCAGTAATGTGGGGCAACTGGAACTTCTGGGTTTTGTCTTGGATGAAAATTTTAGGAGGTCAATGTATCTGGCAATTTTGTCAACTGCATTTCCTCTTAAGTTTAATTTCTGGGGTGATGTTTATTCATTGTTTAAAAAAAAACCCAAACAAAATCAACCTGTGATTGATTAAAGGTATAAACAATTGTTTGTTGTTTGCCTTTGAATAGCGAGGCATTTCCATGTGTACCTCACTGTTTTGGAGTAAACTGCAAATACCAGCTGTTTCCATTTACTCCAACACATGCACCAGCTTCTGTGTTGCACTCAAAGGGAACGTGATGTGAGCAGGGACACCGCTTCCCAATAAACACGACTCAGGTGGGATGTTGAACATGCACTGCCTGGGCTCAAAGAAGAGAGTTCTGCTATAGACTTCAAGTTAGTGCTGCAAACCTCAATGTAAATTTATTTGGTGGGGGACAGTTCCAGCCATTTCAATTGTCAGTCCAGTCACTGATTGTATTTTTATAATGACAGAGCCTTTCTAAAAGACATGGCAGTTGGAGCAGTAGTAGTTTTCATTAACCAGTGTTTAACTTGGTGAGTAGATAGTGAACATGGAGTTACTCTTTCAGGGAACAACTTCATGGTAATTTACTCCAGTGGAGAAGGGCAGCTATAAAGCAATTTAATCCGTAAGTTCCTCTATGTGTTGCTCTCACCCCCTCCCTGCAAAAATAAAGCACCCCATCTCATGACACAAGATCCTACTTACTAGAATTAATGCTAGTCAACATCTACCCATGGTCTTTTTAAACAGGCTGTTACCACTCTGACTGGCAGAGAGAAGCTTCCGATCTTTCCTGGCTTAGCTCACAGTATTTTCCCTGTTTGTCTCACGCTTAGATCTCTTGCTTTGTTGGCAGAGGTAGTTCTGGGCACACTGGGGCAGATGCATTGATTGATTACAGGAGATAATTTTGAAATGCAAATAAGACAACTTGAAAACTCCATATTCCTGCAGTCATCCAAAAAGCAGGGATCTAGACAATCAGAGAAAAAGCTTTGAAAAGGCACTGAGTCTGATGAGGAGCAAGTGCAACAAAAACACTTCTGGGACTAAAACTGACCAAATCCAAGAACTGCAATTTGTGAAGTAGGTCAGTATTTATGTTCCTATCTCTAGAGGGAGCCATCAGATAAACTTGAGGAAAAATGACGTATTCCTGAGAAGGAAGTTTGTTTTCTCTCAAAACGAAAGCTAATGCTCAGTTTTACAAAGATACACAGCATCAGCCTGGCCAAACATCTTCATCAGGACAGGTTTCTACTCTGCTGCCATGAGAAATAACTCAAACCTTTGCTATACCAACAGTCACAGTGCTATTTCACAGATAAAAACGTTGTTCAAACAGAGGAAGAACAGTAAAACCTGCACTGGATTCAAACTTCAGGGAGAGAGGCCCCAGGAAGTGCCATTTTCCTTGATGGTTACAAATCTTGATCATCTTCCCTTTACTTTGCAGTTCAGAATCCACAATCCACAGGGAGCCTTGAAGTGATGCACAAAACTGCAGTTCCTCCACTGCCCAAACACCCTGCTACCCTGGGGCTGCTCACCCCCTGCCAGGGGCTTGGAGTGAGAATTTGTCATGGCAAAGGACACATCTATAGAACAGTTGTCAGTTTTATGGCTATTCATGGAAGAGGCAGGTGAATGAGTCCAGTCAAAACTCAACAAACCAAATTCCCTATTACACACATAAAGAAGGAAAAGTAATAGCCAGAAGCTGATAGAAATTATTTTAGTGGGGTTAAGATACCACAATTTATTCAGCTATGCTGGACACACATAATGGAACAGAACTGGAAAGTTACAATAAAATTGGTGGAAAAGATGGTCAAATTGCTGAGCATCATTCCTACAAAACAGTGACCTGAACAAAAGCCAGTAAGACTTTTTTTTCATATAAAATCCCTCTAATCTAAAAGACAACAAAGCCCACAAGATATTGGTCAGTATGGTGAATTTGAGTTACCAAGAAGAGTCGGAAGCAATGCTTGGCCTTTGGAAAACTAAACCACACCTAAAACTAGTGCTAATGACAAGGATGTAGCAAGTAAGTTTGTGTACTCATTTGTGAAAATTTCTTAATTACTTGGCCATGGCAACCCCACAGAATTTCTTGAGATGGGACAAAATAGGGGTGATAGCCATGGCTCTTTCACATATGAAGGAAGCCCTGATCTGTTAGAAAATGTAAATACCAACGTGATAAACCCTGTGATAAAAGCAGATTATTTAATGTTTAGGAACTGGAGAGAGGCAAAACTGTCTTCACAAGGCCCAACACCTCTTCTGCACCATCACAGTAGTGATGTGTCTCTTCCTCACCATTTTAATATCAAAGTGCTTACACAGTTAATGCAGTTCTCACAACACTGCTTGAGGGAGATACTATTTGGCTGTTAAAACAAAGAACAAGAAATTGAAGTCAGATCTTCGTTGACTCAATTGACTAGAACAACTCTATGTTCTTTGTGGCTTCTGGATCCTGACCAGGGCTGCCTAATCAGCTTACAGTGCTGGGGTGGGGGATGGTTTGTACAATTCTGATGAATATTCATTTCTATACTACTGGCTTTTTTTTTTTTTTAATACTAAAAACATTCTCTCTTGATATCTGTTCTTTGCAAAGACTTTCCCACAAGACTGCACTCTTTTGTTTTAATTTTGGTTTGAGTTTAATGTCCCCACTTGGCAGCAGTTTCTATTGAACTCAATCTCTTTCTGCTCTGAGCAGTACAATGTGTCCTTGCAGCAAACAAAATTTCAGAGACAGCCAAAAACAGGTCAAAAGGGAAAATCCCCAATGAAAAGTCACATGTGACCACACAAAGTTAATCCAAAGAAGGGCAGTGAAGATGTGAAGGATCTGGAGGGGAAGCCATATGAGGGGCAGCTGAGGTCACTCGGTCTGTTCAGCCTGGAGAAGAGGAGATTGAGGGGAGACCTCACTGCAGTTACAACTTCCTCATGAGGGGAAGAGGAGGGGCAGGCACTGATCTCTGCTCTGTGGTGACCAATGACAGGACCTGAGGGAATGGCTTGAAGTTGTGTTATGGGAGGTTTAGGTTTGGGTGTTAGAAAAAGGTTCTTCACCCAGAGGGTGGTTGGGCACTGGAACAGGCTCCCCAGGGAAGTGGTGACAGCACCAAGCCTGACAGAGTTAAAGCAGCATTTGGGTGATACTCTGAGGCACACGGTGTTACTCTTGGGGATGGTCCTGTGCAGGGCTAAGTGTTGGACTCGATGATCCTTGTGGGTCCCTTCCAACTCAGCATATTCTGTGATTCTGTGTTCTCAAGTTCCAGAACTTCAGGATATTGTCAAACTAAAGACCACTTTTTTAATTCCAAGGAGCAAAGATTTCCTGCCAAAATTCACGGGATGCAGTTCTGAAGAGAAAAATCTGTCTTCCTCAATGTTACACAAGAGGTTATCACTGAAGGGACAATGCATCCTGAAAAAAGGATAGTTTGTTGTTACTGTTACATACAATTGTCACACATAGAAGCAAAGTCTAAGTCCTAACTGAAAACATCCCAGGTGCTCTATGTGGTCTTCTGGAAAGAACACGGCCTGCAAAACCACACATAGGCCAAACAGGCCTATTTCCTCTGTGCTACAAAACAGAATTTTGGTGGTTGTTACCCAAATCCTGTTGAGACCAGTGAGGACAGACATAGGTAATATTTGCTAATTTGTTAGCAACTAATTTGTTAGTAATTTAGATTTAAAGAAAGATATTTAGATACTTTTTTCCCCCCTAAGCCATAGAGTAGACAGAGATGTTAAGTGGACTTTGAATCACAGAATGATTAAGGAGGGAAAGAACCTTCAGAGGTCATCTGGTCCTTCTCAAGCAGGGTCACCTAGAGCTAGTTGCCCAGGATCATGCCCAATTGGCTTTTCAATATCTCCAAGGATGGACAACCCACAAACAACCTCCCTGGCCAGCCTTTGTCAGTGCTTGGTCTTCCTCACAGTAAAGTGTTTCCTGATGTTCAGAGGGAACCTCTTGTGTTTCAGTTTGTACACATTGCCTCTGTCCTGTCACTGGGCACCAGTGAAAAGAGCCTGGTTCCATCCTCTTTGCACCCTGCCTTCAGGTACTTATACACATTGATGAGATCCCTCTGAGCCTTCTCTTCTCCAAGCTGAACAGTTCTAGCTCTCCCAGAGATGCTCCAGTACCTTCATCATCTTAGTGGCCCTTTGTTAGACTCTGTCCAGTAATTTCATCTCTCTCTTTTACTGGGGAGCACAGAACTGGACACAGATGGAAAAAAAAGGTTGCATATTCCTTTCTAACAATTATTTCCTCAGCAGGCATAAAGCAAACTTTTTTTTTCCTACACCTGTTTAGCATCATCCTGTTTGCACATCCAGCCATCCCCTTCTTTTCAGCAACCAATCCCACTCAGAGGGAACACAGCTATTCTTTTCCCGGTACTGGAGATACTCATGCCACCCTCTCAGGTGAAGCGTAGTTACCATTACTGATGTGCAACATGCTGACATTCAGGTGGTGGCCTCAAGTTCAGGAGGACAAAGTACAGAGGTCACCTGGGCTTCACTGTAAAAAGCAGCTATAGACAAGTGTGCCAATAGCTGAGCACATGAATGTCACCCTTCAGGATTGTTTTATGTTAGACTGGCTGACTTTTAGCCCTTTGCACCACCCTGTTTCAACCACACCTAATCATGATGTTAGTCTTCTTGTAGGTGGGAGGACCATCAATGCTATCATTGCACATATCCTTTTCCCTTCATAGAAAATATTTTCAACTTAAAAAGACTGAAGTTTGGGGCTCAGGTTGTCCCACCTGGTTCAAGCCACCTGCTCAGACACTGTGTATGTGACCAGTGCCTTCCCCATCACCTGCCTAAGCACTACAGACACTGTTCATTTTAAAGCCAAGAATAGCAGGGAGATGCTCTAAAGAACACTGCTTCTTCCCCCAAGGAAACACCAGCAAAGTGAGAAATGAAAATCACTTTTTCTGATGCAAAAAGCAAAGGGAGGCCAGCACTGTTTGTACACCCCTTGTCATAGCAGGAGGTATCACTAAAAGCTGCTGCCCTTCAGCCACCCCGGGTAAAGGGGACTTGGCTTCATTTGAGTGTGTGTGGATGTGGTGCTGCACAGTTTACACCTGTATCAAAAGACACCCTCCTTCCAATCCTCCAATAATGCAATTCATAAAAAATAGCTCAGATTTGTTATTCCACAAGTAAAATGGAAAGAAAATGACCAGGCAACAGGGATCCCTTTTTGTGTGGATCTAGTAGACAGAAGAAAGTAAAAGAAGAGGAAAGCAGGTGTTTTAACTCTCCTAATATCAAATCCTGCTTGTTTCATTTGGAATGTAAAAGAATTACTGAATTAGAGACATCTATTTTCCCTTCATATCTCTACATTGTAGCTTTTAAGGGCATAGCAAAGGGACAGACTTCCCTTCCCCCCTCAGCTTCACTTTCAGCTTATATAATTTTCTAAGATGAGATGAGTTTGTCCTGAAACTGCAAGATAAGGAGATGTTCAGCTTAAATTCAGATAACCCTGCAGGTAATTCAATCAGAAAGAACAGCCAGGAAAATTTTGCGAAATGGATTTTTATAACCAATATCCACTCAACAAGCAACACTGAAACCACGCCTCCTTGGAAGACAATGGGGGAGAGGCCAAGAGTTTACTGCAGAACAGTCCAACGCATGTAGCTCCCAAATTTAGTCTCCTTTGAGAGTAAGTTCCTCACCTTTGTTTGAACATTATGTGTTCAGGACTAGGTGCTGACCCAGGAGCAGATCCTCAGCTTGCTATTCCACCACTCCATCAGTGGAAGCACAATTCATGCTGCAGTCCCAGACTTGTTGCAAATGCCAACTCCTCAGGAACAGAGCACTAAACAGTCATTTAAATCCACTTTGGTGTGCCCATGTTTCGGTCACCATGAGATACGCTCCCTGCACAGCAAAGCATGTCAGGTCTTTGGCCAGAAGGCCCTGAGCCCAAGGCAACACAAAACATCAAAGTGCAGCAAAGTTTTATACATCTTCTCAAGCTGGAATGAAATATTGGCAGGCAACTTGCTCATCTTGCATAGCTTCAACAGCCAAGAACACTTCAGTCATCAGAAAACATGCACAAGGTATAATGAAAAGCCTTCCAGGAGGAAACAAGCTTCTAGTTTCCAGGAGAGAAATTGGGAACACTTAGAAAACAATTAACATTCAAGCTGAAAAATAGTATTTTTAGTGCTGTGTGAATAACGTTTGAAAATATGCTTTGAAATATTCTGCCTAGAGGGGAATCATCAACAGGCGGTATGACCAGGAAAGCCAATGTGGCATTATTTCAGAGACCATGACTGCAAAATGCTTCACTGCAGTTTATAGGATGTTCAAAAAGAGAATTTTACCTGAAAATACATAGCAGTCCCGTGACACACACATGAAAATCCACTCACTCTTTACTGCAGCAGCTCACTAGACCAGAATTAATGCCATGGATTGTGTTAACTTTTTTTTTTAACTCAAAAGTGTATTACTCTTGGATAAACAAAGGAGAAGCTTTATTTTCTTTTGATGTTCTCACTGAAGAAAGAACCAGGCTTCTCTAGGTGGCAATGAGCTCTGTAGTGGTAAACATCATGGCCTCCCCACTTTAGAGGGGAAAAGTAAAGTCCAAAATGGGGCAAGACTGAGCACCACCAATGTCCTGTGTCACTGTAGCTACAGACCACAAGGCCTGCTGAAACAGTGGATACAGGAAAGTCCTTGGCCTGGTCTGCAGTTCTACTCCCTACACCGCTTTCTTTGAAATGCATCAGCAATACCATGCTAAAATGTGAAATGGATTAATGAAACAGAGAGTTGACTCTTCAGAGAAGATCCCTTTGGAAAAAAAGGGGTTTTTTTCAATCTTTCATCTTGACAATGTCCTTCTAACAAGGTAATTTTAGTGAATCCAGGTTTTTAAATACTGTTTATTTTTAAAAGAAACCATAAGATATGACAACAGGACAATGGGTGTCATTCAGCAATATCAGTTTTGGGTCTATAAAGGAAATTAATAAAAACCATCAGCATTTTAAAAAATAAATATGACTAACCATATGGAAAAAATTCAAAATTCATCTCCAACAACACAGACAGATATAAACGCTGAAATGTTGCTGTGCTAGGTAGAGGTAGAGGTTAACCAGACTTTTCCAACCTAGACCAGTTTTAGATCTGCCCCCCTCCATGCATACACTCCCAAAAGTTCCTGTTGCCAATAATTTCATTTGAATCAGCCTGTCAGCTTCATCAAACTCAAACAAGTCTGTGTGTTCCTTGTAATGCTCTGAGCTGGAAAACTATTTCAGTTTTCTGTAGAAATTAGTTGCTGAGCAACCTGCCCCCTGGTTTTGCAACCTGTGCAGCAAAGGAAGAGGCAGGAAGATCACACAGACCAATAAAATGCTCTCTGGATGATGCCCACTAGGACAAGTAGATGGTAGAGCCCTTTTAGGAATTGCAATCATCCATCAGTTCCTTGGTGATGCACCCAGAGAACATGCAACACTGTTCTTGGAGTTCCTCCACTGGAGAGAGCATGGTCAGCAGAAATATCCCAAATCAATAGGTACTTGCTGTGGGAGAGCCGATTGCCTAATACAGTCTGTTGATACGGAAAACTCACATGGTAGGACACAACCCAAGAACTCTCTGTACAAAGCAGTAAGTATCTTGACATAGTGAAATACAAAAACTAAAAATTGCACTGCACACAGATTTTCCAAACGAACTCAAGACAGCTGAAGTCAGATCGTACAAACCGTTAGTTAAAAAAATACCTTCTTGAATATTTTGAGAAGTGGAAAGAGTCTTCGTGCAAATGTTCAGCCTTGATCAAGCAGAGGACATAAAATTGTAAACACATTAGTTCCTTTCTCATCTGCTGTATGCACCCAGCATTATCTATCTTCTGCAGTATGATTAGGGTTAGGAAATCAGTTTCTTCTGTAAATACCACCGCTCAAGTTCCACTGATGTAACATCAAGACACTACTGGTGTCATATCCCACAACTGTTAATACAATAAAATATAACAATATAATGAATAATGGTTAAAGACAATAAAATACAGTATAAATATAATCTTCAAATAATTTGCACCTTTTTTCTTTGCTTAAGAGGGGGCTACATGGTTAGACGTGGATGCAACAAATCTGAAGAAGTTTGATTTCCTTTTCCAGCACTCATGTCAGAGTGGTGGAGGTTGACCAAACGACACTCTGTATGTCACTATGTTTTATCCCTGTGACTTAGGTTCATAGTTGGCCTTAAAAGAAACTGAAAAACTCCCACTATATTCTTAACTTGAACGATCAGCATATTCATAACACATTGTGAGGATTTTTCTTTTTTAAATTAATCAAGCTGTTACAAACTTATTATTTTATTATTATTATTAAAATGATTATTTCTTTATCTAGCCACACTGATAATTGCCATGTTGAAAAACAGTTGGTCTTTCTAGAGGAAAAGCTACAGTGAGAACTTGTCCCAGGCTCCTTCAGGCAATAACTTTATCGACCAAGACCTCTTTGGTACTTATTGGGCAGAAATCCACCAGTGAGAAGCCTCTTGTGTGGAAGAAGGCAGGCAGGAGATACCTGCAGCCACATGGGAGAGCATGAAATACAGGAACTAGAGCACATTCCTCGCTCCTACCTTAATAACCTTGTCTGTCCCCGAGGTCAACAGCCATCCCCTGGTGGCATCAAAGTGTACGTGAACAATGTTGTGCTTACTGTCGTGGAAAGTAGCTGTAGGCGCCCGCCTGAAGAAAGAAATCAAAAAAGTCAACAAGAACTGTAACTGCAGGGTTTTCCCCAAAATTTTTCTCTATTGAGGAAATAACTATCTGACTGCTGCTGTAAGCCATTAATTCAGCAACCACTCCATAAACTCTACCTTGAGACCTTTTCTGGCACAAAAGGAACAGGGATGGAGGGCTCCTCTATCCCTCCTGGCTTGATAGTCACCCCAGAGGCTTATCTTGCTGAAAAAGCCCAGGGATCACCATGCCAGGCTGCTCCCTTCTGGAGCATCACATCCGCCCAGGCCCTTCCAGATGCAGGTGTTTTGCCCCATTCCAGTGCAAGCTGGTTTACTGTCCACACTTACTCTTCATCCGTTATGGACTCGTGACAGCTGTCGCAGACCCTCACTTCAAACTCAAACCCCATCAGCGGGATGGAGGAGCGCTTGGAGCTGCATTTGCCGCACACGGCTTTTCCACACTTCCGGCAGTGATGCTGTAGGAGACAACAGGCAGAAAGACATCTTAAGCCACAAACCTTCATGAGGTCACTGCTCAGGTCCCACTGGTTCTACCATCTCATTCCAGCAAAACCCAGCCAAGGCTGCAGCAAACAGGAAAGCTTCTCAAACTCCAGGAGAACATGAAACACTTTTTCACCCCTTTCCCAAAAGTCTCTACCTGTAGCCCTCTCCTGCTGAGCAGGAAAACACAGCAGCATGTTTCAAACAGACCAATAAGCCTTTTCCAATACAGCCTGAGCAGTTACACATGTTTATCCAAACTCTTTGAAAACAGCTTCGGTTCCAGCATGATCTCTGAAAAATCAGCTGCAAATTTCGTTCTATAACACATTTGATTAAAACAAGCAAAATCCCACGTGGCTAAAGCCATGGAAGGCCCCAAAACAATCTCCTTAGCCCAAGACATGCTTTTGCTATTGGGACTGATTGCAAAAAGAAAAGTGTGTTCCTTGCAACCCAAAGCCCAGGCTCATTAGAGGGGGAGTTCACTGTCCCACTACCAATCATTCAGTGGAAGAATAAAGTGCAAGTTCTCAAAGCTTTAGGGGAAAAAGGGTTACCACAGCCTATTATGAGAGGAAAGTCTAACTGCAATATGTTAACCCATCAAAGGACACATACAAACCTGCCTGAGGCCTATTTTCTTACTGTCCCACATTTGCTTGAAGTTCCAGAAGAAAGGCTGGTCGCATTTTTGACAGGAATCGCTATCCAGCCACTCGGGGGTCTGCAACACACACACACATAAACACAAAGTGGAAGTGAGCAACAAACAGAAAAACTCTCAGCGGAGCCTAGTGGCAGGACAAGAAAGATGTATTGTGGTGTGGCAATTTGGCCAGCTAAACTTGATTTAAAATCTATATTTTCACAGGATGCCATTTTTACTGTTCCCTGGAATGTCTGTTTTGGCTTAACTCTGAGCTTTGAAGGACATGGGAGGAACACTTTGCATCCAAATCATGAAGAAGAGTTTGATAATATGACCATAGAAATAACCTGGGAACAAACCAGCCTCCCCCATGTCTCCAATTCTAGAATTAAGCATATAAGAATACTTTGTCCTGTCCTGTCTGGACAGTATTTACAATCTGCTATTGCCTTTGATGGAAAATGGGGGCAATTAGTATTTCCAACAGCCAAGCAACTCCTCTGAGGGAAAGGGGAGTTATTGGAAATACTGATGTGGTTGGGGTTTTTCATATTCTTTCTTTTTTTAATACCATAAGAGGTGTTCCTGCTGTCAGAGGTACCTGTGCTACAATTCACACATGGGGATGAGAAAGATGAGATTCATCTGAACAAGTCTAAGACCCAAACCATCTCTTTTCCCTGCTTTTACAAAAGACAAGGGAAGGCAGGTCTTCTATTGCCTGACATGGTGTGTAGCTCTGCACTCATGCTGTGGATAAAGCAGATAAAAAGACTTAAAGAAAATAAAGACTATATTAAAGGCACTTCTCTTTCCTTCAGCCAGGTTTCGCTGTGCAGAGCAGCACGGATCAGATGCCCTGTAGGGAAGCAAGTCTTGCCAGATCCTGAAAGAGCTCAGAAAATGCCTGAAGTAACAGGAGAGTACATGGAAGGGGCAGTATTCTTCTCCATTACATTTGGGTCCTCTGACACTTGTCTTGCACTGAGCTGCTGAGGGGCATGCAGTGCATCTCCCCACAACGTTTAGGAAACCCTCCAGGGGACATGAGACTCGTGAAAAGTCCTGGTTCTTGATCCCTCTCCAGATGGCTGCAGTTTTTCTGTCCTAACCTGGCCTAGTGAAAACAACACTTCTTCCCTGGCAGACAACTTCTGCTCCTTTTTCAGCCCCAACAGAGCAAGAGCTCAGTCCAAAGCTGGCAAGTTGGTCCATCCAGTGTCTCCAGTGGAGCAGCCCCAGGCAGACCGTGACAGCCCTGCCAGTGCTGTGTGTGCAACACTGCAACATGTTCCCACTAGTCCTATCAACACATAAAGTTAAATAAACACTAACTAGTGTTTCCTGCGTTGTGAGGAAGCAATTAGCAAATTTCAGTTGTCTTTTCAGAGCCACTCGTTTCTCACATGCTGCAAATTAAAATGGCAAGACCCACTGCTGAGATTAGGAACTAGAACTCATAGAAAGACCAGACAAATATAAGTTAAGTGCAGATGGAGACCCTCAGCTCCCAGGATATCTTTTATCCCCAGCAATAAAGCAATCACCTGCTTCATATTCTTCTGCCATTTATTCTGAAGGCAGTTCATTCTGCTGGGGCAAATCTTTGTCTTTTCTACCCACAACAGTCTTTCTGTTTAATACCTACAGATTTACATCTGTGTGTGTAATTTTTTCTCTCTTAAGCATTTCAACACTGTAGAGGAAGAAGTCATTTTGCTTGTGACAAGTAACCACTTTGTAGTCAAACAGAAACACAGCTTCTAGCATCTTTCAGATGTTGTCTTCTTACAGCTTTTTAAAAATAGAGTTGAAAATGAAGAAAAGAGATGTGGGAAAATCTGATATAATAAAGTGAGCACTGAGCATGCATCACATGGAGAAAACCTTTAAATAAGGGCAAAAATACCAAAGCCAAAATTCAGTAGCAGGTGCTCTTGGATCCCAAACCAAGGTTTGGTATTAAAATCTCAAAGATTCATGTTTTGGGAGACGTTTAGCACCAAGAACACCCTATTGTGCTACTGATAACAAAAACAAGCCCACATAGCCATAGGCTGAGAAAGCAGAGCACCCATTAGCACCTGCTGCTAGGCCTTCATTTAGCTAATTATATTTCTCCTCTATTTTTTAAACCAGCCTTCTTGTAGCATTGCTGAATGTTTTGTGACAAGCCTGTCTTAACCCTTACTGTAGCCTTTTGGAGGCAGCAAATACATAAAGGTTTTAATTTCTGGATGTTCAACTTGCAGCAAAAATGAAACATCCGTTGGGAAGGAGGAAACCACTCTGCATTCATTTCACTTTAGGGGCTGATGACATACTTGGCCACTGGATTAGCAACTAAAGAGAGCCAACTGGAATGCTAACTCACATTAAAAAGGGAGCTCAGATCCTGCCTTTGCCTACTTCAGTAGTTTTTTTAAAACAAGTTTTTCCCTTAGATTTCCTCCTTCCTCAAGGGCGACCCACACAATCCAGGAAGGCCAAAACTCTTAAGAATCAGCAAAGATGATGAAAGCTCACGCTGTCAAAAGCCTTGCTCAGACCTATCCACTGCAGGGACTCAGTGGATAGGACACTGCAGGAAGAGGGCAGAGGTTTGACTCATGTCACCAGGATTTGCCAGGCTGTCAAGCAGGGCTGGCGCCTGACTCATTCAGCACAGTGCTCGCTCCCCCTCTCTGAGTCAGATCTCAGGAATTGCCACGTGGAGGCTGAAGACATGGGGTGCATTTTTGCACCCGCTTACATTTGTTGGCTGTGAAGCACAAAAGCAATTAGAAATGTGTGGGTGAAGTCTTACTGTCTGGATCAGCATAGCCATCACTTACCCTGCTTCTACATTGTCACACCAGAGCAAGATCAAACAGCAGGTGTGACTGAAGCCCTAGTTAAATGGCTTTTTATCAAGAACAGTAAAAAACCCACACTGGTTTGCAGTTCTCCAGAGATGACAAAGAGCTTTCTTGTTTTGTTTTCTTAAAAATAACATTAATCCATCCATTTACACCTGAACTGATAATATGTCTCAAGATGTGCTCCAAAGCAAAGCAGAGCATCTCACAACATCCTCCTTACAGGATGTCTTTCAGAGCAGTAATGCAAACACTGAGAGTCATTTAGCAGTCTATTTAATACACATTTTCTGCCAGACAATTTCCCCAGTACCATATTATCAAAGGCATGGCATAATTGCTGTATAACAACTGAGGCATGTCCAAAAACATTTTTAGAGCCTGGGATGATCTTGGTTAGGTTGCAAGTTGCCATTTTAGAAAGGCCCCTCCTTCCCAAGACTGTATCAGACCAAACTGATGAGAACTAAGCATCTACCTCCTGCCTCTCAACATCCATGTTCCAGACAACGATTCCTCCATCTGCTCCACAGGAGATAAGCTGCCGAGTGTGGTGAGCATAGGAGAGAGACTGAACTTTATCACTGAAAAGGAAATAAGAAAGTTACTAATCAACCATCTATAGCTAGTGCACACGAAAGCATAGAATATACAATAAAGCAGTACAAACCCTTTGTTTGCCCATATGTTTCCCTCCTCCACTCACTGTACATGGCATCCATCAGATGCAAATCAGTCTTCGCTGTCCAGAAAGCTGGGACCAGAAAGAGAGCATTGCTTATCTGGGCAGCATCCACAAGAGCAAAGACCTATTCTGATAACTGGTTTTGCTGCTCCTGAGATGGGAGGTCCCAGCTGCACCAGGAAGCCTCAACAGAGCTGCAGCTTTGGGACGCTCTGAAGGCACATCTGGATGCATGAAAGCTCCAGTAATGTACCTTCTTGCCAGACTTTGTTTTTTTAAAGCTCTGCATCATCTAGAAATGAAGCACTGAGGAACTACCGAAGATTTTCTTTTAGCACCAACAAGCATAGAGTTTCAAAAATAATATAGGAATCACTAAATTGTTCCTAAGCCTTCTCAGAGTAAGGCAGAAAATTTAGGTGCTTCTGTTTCTTCTTTTAAGGAGAAAACAACATGGGAAAAATAATTCACTCAAGGCCCCAAAGATGGGCTCGATCCTTCATAAAAGAAAGAATCCCAAGCTTCTTCCCAAGCTGTTTACCACCTGGGGAACAAAGACCACACAACACTGTTATGGAAAAAAACCAAGGTTATGGAGACACAGTAACTCAGAATACTGTGACTGGAAATAATCCACAATTATTTGGTTTTCATTGCTACCACCACTGATCTTGTCTGCCCAAAGGACTTTCAAGTTAACACATTTGCTTTTGCATATGGCTGCACCTGCAGAGGGAAATGCACTTGTGGGAGAGTTTGGTACAACGCAGCTCCCTTCACAGTGCCTGCCTGCTGACACCAGAGGCACCATCAGAATTCTTAGGACTTAATGTTGTACAATTCCAGCCAACAGCCATGCCACAGATTAAGATCCAGAGGCTAATTTCATATTAGGAGAACTAATTTCCACAGCAATAAATCTAGCAGCAATGCACTAGCAAGCACCACTGGAACGGTACAAGGGTGATCTGGGAATTTCAGCAAGAGCTCTGCAGTGCTCTGAAATCCCAAAGGCATGCAAATCACTCGGCAAGTGCAGCATCACTCAAACAAATGTATGAATATATAAGAAACTGTTAGGCCAAAACCACCATGGGATTTTGCCTCTCCAGACCTAAGCCTGGATTCAAGTCCCACATCTATGTTGTCCCAATACTCTGAAACAAACTTGTTGCATTGCCAATGTTAAAAGGTGAGGAGGTCATTGCCACTGGAGCCATTCTGATCTCTAATCAACACCCAGCACGGGCTTATTCTTCTTCAAAGACATCTACTATGCTGCACAAATGTTCATGCAAAGATGATGCCTCTTTGCATCGAGATGTGAAGGCTCCTACAGGTGAAATGCATTAATTAGAATTCAGGTTGTAGGTAAAGGGGCATGGAAAAAGTTAGCATGGAGGAAAAAGGGACTAATTGTTCAAGCCCAATGCTCCCTCTAGGGGAAGGAAAGACCTTGACACCTAAAAGCCAAAAATTTCTCTGCAGCTGTTCTCATTTGAGGACAGTCCTCATTCCAACAGAGATGCAGGCTCTGGCATAACACATTTGGGAATATAGATATTGTGCTTTCCTTCACCTCCCTCTGCAGACTCTCAAACCAGCCTGTGGGCCCAACACTGAAAAACTTACTATAAGCAAATTATTCCTGATGTATATGGACCACAGGGAGTCACGTATACAAGCTTGAGGCTTGTGAAGACTGTAAGCTTTGGGCTGTTTGTTTCCAGATGTGGGTTCTGCCTTTAGCTTTTCTGCCATAAAAGCAGGAGGAAGGGCTTTGAACGTACTTATGTCCTTGCAGCTCGATGGCTGTTCCTTTTCTTCCTCCAATATCCCACATTATAATGGAATGATCAGAACTGCCTGAGAATAAAACTCGCTGTATTGGGTCCCAACAGAGAGCAGTGACACCACCTGCAATAAGAGCACACACAGTCATTTTGTTACAGAAAGCTGAAAACCAGAATGTAACTAAATAAAAATGACAGAGAGCGATTAAAATGAAGGTCTCATTAGCAAAGGCCATGCAGCCATGTGTTATGTGCCAGTGGAAAACTAACAGTCTAGAAAACCTACTGAGATCCCTGAGAGCAGCCCAGCTGCTTTTCTGAGGGCAGAGGGCTCCACTGCCACTTGCACGGAACAGTAAAATGTGGTAGAAGGATGGTCACAGTGTGACTATACAGCTTTTCGTCTCCACAGTTTCCAAGAGATTAAAAGAGAAGTAAGTGTGGACTATTATGTGCATCTTCTCTCAGTATCCTAGTGAAAGGATTGTGCTACCTTGTGATTGAGCTATTAGCATTTAGTCAGACAAGAGGGACATGGAGAGAAAATGGTGAGGAATAACCACCTTCTGTTGGACCATAGGATCCTATCCCAGATTGCTCTTTTTAAAGGGTGATGGGGCACAGGTTCCAGCAGTGAAACAAGCAATTAGTGCATCCAAGATGTGCCTATTCCCCTTGGGGAAAAAGTGTTTGCCAGTGTGGGCCTCTCCTTTATAAGCACCCATTCTTCTCCAAGAACTACCACAACTTGTTCTAGTCTTATTCCCATTTAATTACTAGCTACTAATTATGGCATTTTCTGCCACAGATGTTTTCTGCTCAGAGTTCTGATCGCTCTTGTTTTCACCAATACAGCTTCCCTGAACTGCTGTGACAGTTTAAGGTCTGTGTCCCTTTCATGCTATGCACTAACACAAGCCATCCTAGTGTTTCACAACAGATTCAAACCACCATAATGCTGAGCACAGATAAGGAACCAGATTGTGTCTCCTCCTGAGGCCTTACCTGTGTGTCCCTTAAATGTCGTAACAAGGCTGCAGGACTCTTGCTCTAGTTTGAGTATGGTCACTTGCCCAGAATGATCACCAACAAACACATGCCGGGTTTCCACATCAAATCTGATGGATAAATGCTGAGGAAAATATATTGTTTACACAAGCTTCGCATTCCTTTCATGACTTGCTAATTCTTTTAACACGAGCATACTGCAACCCCGTGAATAGTGCTCCAGTCTCAAGGAGGTATTCAGAGTGTACTTTCAGGCACCTGTTCATATTAATAGTGCATGTCCCTGAGTAAACCAAAGAGTAAGAAAAAATTAGGCTATTCCAGAAGACACAATTCGTGTTTTTGTTACGAAACACCTTTGAAGCAGCCCTTCTCCATGAACATAGGAGTTGTCTCCCTGGGCTCCGTAACTTATGTATTAGAGTTGGATAGTATCTCCTTTCTCCTTCCCAAATTTGTATAAAATAACTATTACTACTTTTCTGTTTATATTGCATTTGCATGTCAAAGTTTTGGTAGTGGAAGATATAGTGGATGACTTCTGTGAGAAGGTTTGCTGGCAGGACTTGTGATCCTGTGGGAACCCATGCTGGAGCAGTCTGTTCCCTAAGGGTTGAGCCCCATGGAAGGAACTCATGCTGGAGCAGGGGAAGAGTGTGAGGAGTCATCCCTTTGAGGAAGAAGGATCAGCAAAGACAACGTGCAATGAACCAACTGCAACCTCCCAGGAGGTAGAACAAATCAGGACTGAAGTTGAGCCCAGGCAGGCAGAAGGAAGGAGTAGGGGGAAGGTGTTTTTAAGTTTTGGTTTTATTTCTCATTACCCTACTCTGATTCAATTGGTAGTAAATTAAACTAATTTCCCAAAGTTGAGGATCTGATCTCTCCCTGTCCTTATCTTGGCCTTTCTTTATGTTTTCTCTCCCCCACTCAGTTGAGGAGGGGAGTGACACAGTGGCTTTGGTCGGTACCCAGCATGCAGTCAGGGTCAACCCACAACAACGCTTCTTCATTATAGTCAAGTTTATGAATACAGTGAACGAGTATTGTTTCATGTGATATTTGAGGAAGTGTCAACTACATCAGACACCTCACACATCGTATTCTAAACAGAGTAAAATCTGGACCACTTAACCACCTACTGGAACCACCTAATTGGACAGATTCTGACCTCTTCATCCAATTTAATTCCACATTCAGAGTCCACACAGGATATTTAAGGAGCAACTGCTTTTAGCACTCCATAAGAGCAGTGCTATTGAAGAAGCACTGATTTTAAGCACACAGGGCATTGGAGAAAAGAAAAAAGAAAAACCAAACATGTTCCTGGTTGTGCCAAATAGTTTTGCAGCACTTGGCAATGATTCTTCCTTCCACTGCCCTCCACCATCTTGATCTGATGACTCAAATTAAAGTGTCCTTCAAAAGTTCTAATCACTCAAAACAGTCTGTTCTCTAGAGAGATTTAGGGAGTACAGAACAAATTCTTGCATCATGCTTTCAAAAACATTTATAATTTAGTTTAAAATTAAGTCCAGTCTTTATGCCATTAATATTGGCTGAATGACCAGATAATATGTCCATATTCAAACAGTAATTTTGAGCTGGTCTCACTTCTCCTGAACTAGCAAAACATACATCTATACCACATACACTCCAGGGCATTAAAAAGTCTGTTTATGCTAACCCCTGTTTTCAGACTAAGAGCTCATACTTTTCCACTTTCCTTTTCATTTGCAATAAAGCTGAATTAATATTTCTTTTATTGTCGGGCAGCTGGAGCAGCTCTGAGTGAATAAACCACTTGAGTGCCATTTCTGGAGTCATTTACTCTTTGGTTAACCCAAATTCCGAATACATAGTGAGCAATACCAGAGTGAAGGACAAGTGCTCATTATTTTATATTAAAGTCATTTATTTTTTACCATGCATGCACACAAGCACTCTGACCTGATCACCAACCTACTTTGCTACCATTAATTCTCTGAAGAAAGCATGAGCTGCATGTTTAAATAAAGGTCCTATCCATATTTATTACAATAGCAGACCACAATAGGTTGCAGATCTCCCATTGTGGTGCTTAAAAATGCTTAGACCTAAATATGCCATAACGCATTAAGGAGACAAAGCAAGGAGAATAGGCAGTTTTTTAAATTGGCTTTAAATAACAGTTTCTCTCACAAAGCACCGAACCTACACAGGGCACAAAATTTGGAGGACAACTAGACAAATAAACTAAAAGGGCTGTTTGAGTGCCAAAGAGCAGAAATAAAACTAAGAGCTCAGCAAAGGATACTGCAGGCCACAGGCGCCTGCACTGGTGCGGTACCCTCCCAGCCGCTGGCCACTTTCTGAACAGTGCCACGTGAAGTGTTTGTCTTGTCCAGTGCTTAACACCCACTCCATTTCCAGGACAAACAGAATCATGATGACCCTGCTTTGATGAGCTGAAAATTAAGCAGAGACACACATAATCACATTGCAGAGAAGAACATGGGGGCAGAAGAAGACTGTGAATACCAACTGCAGCCAACTCCTCCACTCACCCTTCCCTACAGAAGCAGCTGGTGTTTAATAATCCTGTTGACATCAGCCAACATGCAAGGTTGTAAGGTCCCTGCTCTGCATGTTCGGCATTTTCATGAGAAAGAGTGGAAGCAAGACTTAATTCCTTCCATGCCTATTGCAGCCATTTGTCTTCCACAGTAGCACAAGTCTTCCCTCCATGACTATATCATCACTAATACTGCTGATATAATGATGATATAATACTGATTGATGAAATACTGATGATATAATCACTATATCATCACTAATACTGCTGCCATTATGGAATGGACTTGGTGCTCCATTTAAACCTCGTTTGAGCTGTTTTTATGACAGCAGCACAGATGCCTCCCCTGCCACTCTTCCTGCTGTGAAGTCTGGTGGATTTGGGCTGTGGTACCCCAGCAGAATGATGAGTTACAGGAGTAATGCTGCACCAAAGGAGAGTTTCAGCATTGCACGTAAACCAGAGAGAAAGGTTATTGGAATAAAATTAAAGATAAAGAAAAATGTCCCAGCTGTGGAAGATGAATAAAACAGCTGAAGGAATAAATTTCTACTGCTACCAAAATAAAGCCATCAAAAGCTTTTCATCAAGACAAGGGAATGCATGCTTGTACAGACAGTTTTTTGTATCAATGACCAGTGGGCTTGGTCATGAAGTGTTGATTGAGCTGACTTTTTAATAAAACAAGTGGCTGGAAAGACTTGCAGAAGTATTCCCAGCTGTAACTTAGCAGTGAATGCCATACTCCTCAATCGACAGCCCTGCTGATTTATTACTGTTCTGAGACCCGCCAACATGTATTGCACAAAACAGGGTACTTGTATTGCTTATATTTGTTTGTGTAAAAGCTGACAAAAAAAAAAAATTAAATATGTTTGGAAGCTTAAACACCAGCCCCAAGCCTCCATTAGAAATGCAAAGAAATTCCTCAGAACAGTATGGGAATATTGCTATCTGCCCTGCACAAACATACAGCACAGATGAGAGCTGTGTTCAAACCCTGTGGGGGGAACTAGTTGTAGCAAGGAATAGGTGGCTTGCACAAGCCAACACCTGCCCTGATCCACACTACTTCTTTAGATGGAGATTCCCTGAGGAGAAAAGTCAACAGATGCATTGACACAAGTTGCCACAACTGTGATTGGCAGCTAGTCTTGTTTACAGTGTCAGACACGAACTGTACCCAAGTGCTTTCACCCTTGCCCATAGAGGAGCTCAGATTTTGGCTATCATTTCCATACACTTTTACATTCCAGACAGAAGGATGGGGACCACGAAGGAGTCACTTGAGCTCTTTCAAATAGATCCTATCTCCTCTTGGCCCTTGTTTTCTCTGGGGAGAAATTCACCCCATAAGGTGGCTCATGCTTGTCTTTATCTTTCTGCTGGTCTCTCTGGAAACACCCAGCAGACCTCGTGGAGTGGAGCACTGAGAGAGGGTCATGATGAGCTGCTTGCTGCTACAAGCACCTGATGGGCTTGTAAACATGTCCCAGGAGCTTGTGTGCACCAGCAAGGCCATAGACAGACCCATGCACAGGGGAGTGATGTCCAAAGCTGGCCAAGATCAGAGTGTTCAAGGCCTATCCAGAAATGTTACTGCTAGTGACAGCTTCCTGTGGTTTGAATTGGTTGCAAGGATAGCTGGCACCACCCAATTCTCTTAAATTTCCTATCTCCTAAAACTTCTAAAAGGCAGGGCTTGTAACTTTTGCTAGAAGTACTGCTTGTGGATGCTGAGGCAGCTCTTTCTGGCAAGTAAGGAGTAGACATTGAAGTGGTGGAAGGGGTGTACACAATAGCTTTGCTTATCCTCTCTCCTCAAAAGGAGCTTCCAATTCAGCACTCTGTTGTACACTTGCACATATTAGCTGGTGCCAACACCCATGCTGATGGCAGAAATATCTGAACCAAGGGAAAGAGCACGGTGTAGGTCATCTCAGTAATGGAGGATAGAGAAGACAAATGTAAATCAAAGGCAAGGATGAAAAAAAAAGTTAAGGCTAAAAGAAGCAAAATGTCAGAAGATTGGAAGCTGACAGTAGAGCAAGGAAGAAGTCTGGGCCCTAGGATTAACGTAGGTACAGGGTCTTGAAGCAGTAAACAAAAAGCTGGTCCTTCATCCATGGAAGGTTTGATCACCATTTGTGAGCAGAAAAAATGTGGAGCAAACAATTCCAAAGCTGGTCATTTGCAGCAACGGCAGGATGGAGATGGGGGGACGGAAGCTGAATGTGTTCACAGTACAGGAAAAGCCTGTACTGCAGAACCAGGCAAGAGCAGATCTGTGTAGGCCAGGACGAGAAGGAAGCCATTTCTGGAGGAAGATGATGCTGTACAGAAGGTAAAGAAGCAGCAGAGAGGAGAAGGGAGAAGGTACATCTGCAGCTGGAGGGTGGGAGGCAGCAGGGGGGCTATTCCTATGAGAAAGCAGCAGCAAGCAGTGTGGAAAGAACAGGTTGGAGAAAGGCTGCAAAGTTTGTGCCTAGAGAAGAGAAGCTTCCACCAGGAGGTGAATGCCAAGATACCAGCATAGGGAAAAGGAGGGTCTGCACTATGTGTAAAGGCAAAGGTCTGAGAAGCAGAATCAATACATGACCACACAATGCAGGGGCAAGAAGCTGTGCTGAGAGATTACAACAGTAAAAAGCATCACCAAAAGAGAGGTGGAAGTAACTAGTAAGAAAAAAAGCTTAGGATATACAAGAAAAGCTCACATGCAGAGGCTGTGCATAGAGGAAAGCATTAATAAGGGCATGACATGAGCTGGCCTGAAAGCAAGAGGGCAGGGGGACACCCTCAAAATAGGTAGGCTGTACAAAGCACTGGGCAGGAGCAGGTCTACAAACCTGGCTAGGCAGAAAAAGTGTGGGTCATATAAATAAACAAATGAGTAAAAAATAAAAAAAACCAGGAGCTGTTATCTCATCCAGAGGGGAACTGGAAACATGGCCCCTGGCAAGATGGTGCAGTTTCAAGAAGCAGGGTAGAGAAGGTGGTGCAGAGTGGGAAGTAGCAACAGCCATGCAGGTGGACCAGCCTGTGAGGGGCTGGAAGCCAAGGCTGCTGAGGGGAGGGAAAGATTTCTTCAACACCTATAGCTTTGCAGGAATGGAATGTGAGGAGCTGCACGGGGAAAGAGTGAAGGGTGTGAGCAGAGGTTGTCCATGCCTTCAGTTGGTGCTGTGGCTGAAGGAACAAATGAGTGCGATAGTTATGAGACACCAATGAAAAGTTTAATGAGACAGAATGAAAAGTTTAATTTCCCAGAGCATCCCAAATAACACTGTTCAAATGCTTGCACTACCCTTTCTTACGCAAGGGAAGGAGTCAGTGCGTACAGGAGGCCAATGCTCTGAGAGTCACCAGGTAGTCCTGTCCTAACACTGTGTTACATCTCTGATCTCAGTGTTTAGATCCCTTTCAAGAATCAAAATTTCACAACTCCATACACAGTGTTGCAGCAAAACCTCCACAGAGCACATCCAGCCACATACGCTGCCGATGCCTGGCTGCCATATGTCACCAGACCCAGCTGCACACCCCTACCAACACCAAAGCAAAGCCTATACACTTGCTGTCATTCCCTGTCACTAGCACATCATTTGGCAGGCATATTCATGGCCTTTCAAGATACAATTGATGTTCTTTAATCATTACAGCAGCCTCAGCTACATTCTTGTGGGAGATGATCAATAGCCCACCTGTCGCTGGGCAAGGTGTTACTTTTAAAAGCACTGCTGAACATTTACAAAGCTAGCACACACAAAACCAGCCACCATGGCTAAGCTAAAGCCCCTTGGTAGGCTAAATAAAATTATTTACTCCTCCTAAAATATTTTTAAATAATATAAAGGTCTTACTCAAAAACTTTAAGCAAAACCAAAACTATTAAAAAGTAAAGCTTTTAAACAAAAGAACCACTAGAAGGCTGCCATACCAACGAAACTACCTGTTCCTTTTTAATTATGTTTTCCCTTGCCCCAGAGTTTTACCAAGCTGCTTATGTCAACTCCTACACCTCAGTACAACCATATGAGGAAGGTGCACTATTAGGATGGGACTGTGGAGTAGAGTCCTCCCGGACCATGTGAGGAAAATCCATCTCTGCTGGGTCATAATATGCCTACCCAAAGGACTACAGTGCCCTTCCCTGCATATTCTCCCAGACAGCATGTGAAAACTGGGCTCTTTGATAGTTATGAGACACCAGAAGCACAGCAGAGGGGGGTCTACGCTCCCTCCACCAACATCTGGTGTGAAGAGCAGAGAATCTTTGAATGAGGTTGGTGGGAGGCACTGTGCTGTGGAACAGCTGGTCAGCCTCAGCTGACTGGTGCCCTGCAAACAGTGGGGAATCTCTTAGGGTTGTTTTTTTGTTTTTGTTTTCCTACCTTCTACTGTCAGAAACCCGTTCACTTCAATTGTTCGGGTATGTGTGGTGAGACTAGAATAGGTTGTCCAGAGAAGTTGTGGATGCACCATTCCTGGAAGTGTTCAAGACCAGGTTGGATGGGGCTTTAAGAACCTGGTCTAATGGAATGGACTACCTATGGCAGAAGAGTTGTACCTAAATGATCTTTACAGTCCCTTCCAACACAAACCATTCTATGATTCCATGAAAAACCTTCCCATGCTGAGAAAGACAGTCTAGGTAGGAGGCGACTCTAGTTCTGCCTGTGGTCAGTTGTGCCATCTCTCCACTGACGTTAATGGATGCTCATTAAAATCCTTTGTTCTGCAATAGTTGGGGAATGCCATTTGAACTCTCGGGGTTCTCCCCAGGGACAACCCATGGAGGTTCCCCATAGCAACTTCATCCCCAAAGGCCTGCTGAAATGCTCTGCAGCACATCTGGCACACTGCAGAACAAGGCCATCAGAACAGNGGTTCTCCATAGCAGCTTCATACCCAAAGGCCTGCTGAAATGCTCTGCAGCACATCTGGCACACTGCAGAACAAGGCCATCAGAACAGCTTTCATTTTTCTTTTTTTTTTTTTTTTCTTATGACGGGTGTTCCCCAGACCTTCAGCGGGCTGTCACAACCAACTGGCTTTTCTGCATACTGCCAAGGTATCCATTCCCCTCTTCCAAACTTGTCAGCATTTTCCCTGAAGAGCTTATCAAGAAAATTTTTCTCATGCATACGTTGTTCTGCATATGCAGAAGAGAAGAATTCAGCTCACCCTCTTCAGTGCAACAACCCTTAAATATGAAACCTAGGCGCATCAAACTTTGGTGACTGCAGAGCACTCACAAATTTGGATGCTAAAGACCTGTACAGTCAGACTGCAGCAATTTAAGATTCACATATATGTTTTATCATCATTGGATATTTTTCTTCAGTTTTCACAAGCTAAGAAAAAACACAGGTAATTCCAGCTTAATTTTACAACACACCAGACATTCATGAAACAGCTGAAGTGAAATGCTCATCTGTCAGCCGGGCTCTGACAAAATCAAGATTCTCTTCATACCTTAAAATCTAACTGTTACGAAGTGATGCCCAGAGCCTCCATTTAGAGATTTAACTTATCCTCTTGGTCTTTAAAGGTACAAAATGCAAAATATGCATAAGTATGTATTTTAAACTATATGTGAGAAACCTAAAGCCAACATGTCAGAGGCTTCTATACAGAAAGATAATGCTTAGTATATAATATGGTACGATACCATATACTATCATCATACTATCAAGAAAGATATAAGAGTAAATAGTCCTCTAGAGGTTTGACGAGAATAAATAGCTTAGGTTTCTGAAAACATCATATTAGTGAATGCCAGAATCTAATTAGAAAAGATATGGATTAACATTTCTTGACCTTTTACTATGAGAGATATTCACTGAAAATCTTGATATTATTGAAACTAACCCTTAGTGAAATACAACCAGACTAACCCCAAAAGCTGAAGTCCTAAGCCCTAAACCACAGGTTTAGTTTCCTAAATTGTTTCAGTAGATACATTGGATTACTAAAGGCTGAAAATTAAAGCTCCTCTTCCCAAAACATGGTCTGGATTTCGGTCAGCTTGCTGTCTAGAGTGATATTCCAAAGGACAAATTTAAAAAGAAAAACAGAACACAAAATAGCTATTTTAAAAGATTTGCAATCTCAGAACAAAGAACATTATAAATCCATTGATAAAATCAGCATTCACATCAGTTTAAAAAAAAAAAAAATCACTGTAAAGTAGACTTCTTTCCATTCACACTCCTTAAGAGAATATGAACAAAAGTTAATGACAATACAAACCAATTAACATGGTTCTTACCCTGGTAACTTTTCACTAGTGTCATCTTGTTGTAATCTTCAGATAAAATAAATTCCTGAAGGAGTGGAAAGAAAAAACAAAAGAAACAGCGCTTAGAGATGTAAAGTGTTTGAGACTATTTTCATTTTAATCCTTTACCTAGGTAAGCTCTCCCTTCTTCACAACCACCTCCCTGTTTATACTTTTGCTAATTTTGAGTACCTCCATCTAAAAATCTACATTATTTTTCTTTTTAAAGCTGCCTAAGAAACAACATCATGAGTTCTGGTGAACAGAATGGTGGAGATAAAAGAAATGCTACCAAAAAAGAAGCCAAAAATACCGACAGAAATGACTGCTTATGTGCCAAGGTGCCACAACATGAAGGACATGAGATCTGCAAACAGTTTAAACTTGGGACAGCCTGGTTAGAAACCTGTGTGTGTGCACAGCTATGTGTGCATGCATGTGCATTTGTGTATACACATGTATCCATGTTTGTGCATACACTACATCCCACCCTGCACACTCAGGAATCGCTATATTAATATATAAGAGACCCTTTTAGTTGTTCAGTCCAGACTAGGTACCAATAAACCATGATGTGAATGGAATACATTTCAGGTTTCTATTAAAAAGCCTGTCGATGCTTCAAATAGAAACCCAGACTTTTTCCCACCTTGATTTCCTTACACGATTAGTTAATATTTATTCTGGCACCTCAGAAGCAGACTTTTTTGCTGTGCTACTGCTTTGTTGAGACTAACAAGCAGTTGGCCATGGGGTGGAGAGTGGTTTACCCGGGGCTCTGGCTGCCTGGGGAGGGAGGCATGGTGTGAGTCCAGCCGGGCTTCTCCCGGTGGCCACACCTATGGAGACGGGCTCTTCAGTCCTGCTGCCTTGGTGCTGCTATTTAATTGCCTTTTATGGCTTTTGCACGGGAAAATGATGAAAACAGCAACTAAACGTCTGCATGGTGGCCTCGGCTCCTGAATAAACTACATGTGGTTAAACTGACTGAGCACCCAGGTGCTCCAGCTGATCGTTTTGAAGAGGAGAGTTGCTCAGAACTGGGGAAACAGAATGACCACAACAAAACTCCTGCAACATCTCTCTGGAGGAATCACCCAAGCAAAGGGTAGGCTCTGTGGCACCATCACATGAATTAGCTTTCAGATTGCTGTGAAGTACCTACATGCATACATCACATACTCAGAAAAACACAAATTAAAAAAGGAGTGTAAAAAGACATCTTATTAATAATTTATAGCAAACTTCACAGAAACTCCCTGAGCTAATCTATCTAGGGGACACAAGAAGTAAAACTTAACTCATTTAACCTGAAATAGGGTGAAAAAATGAAATAAACATTACCAACACAAGATAAGCTACATTTAAAAACATACAGTTATGAAATGTTTATGTGCACATGCTGAAAGCACTGTGCAACAGTAGAGAAGACGGGACTTCAGGAGCCTATGGACTATACTGAAGGCAAACCAAAAGTTTAATGCAAAAAAGCATAAGCCATTCAAACCACCAAGAAGCCAGTTTCCAAACCAGAATTAAAAAAGAAGAAGTCACTCTGTATTTTCTGTGGAGTCACTGCAAGTAATCTGCACAGCTTTCGAGCACCAGAACTACCCTAATACATCACTTCTACTGCTTGGCGTTAAGGTGGAGAGGTTACAATACTCATCTGTGTAACATCTACAGATCCCAGTTCTAGGAAAACAACTGTGAGTGATTTGAGGCAGCTATGTATTCTGCTCTCTCTAGGTTTCTGTTCAAAAAATTGTCATAAATATATTCCCTTGAATTGCTCCACTTCATCTTCCTTTCCTTAATCTGTTCCACCTCCCATTAGCTTTCCCCTGGCAGTTGAGGACTACAGTGGGGAGTGTTATTTAAACAGCAGTAACAAATCAATTAAGTCAGATGGATTTCTATACAGGGTCACCTTAATTGTACAAACCACAGAAAGTAAAAAATCTGCTACACCTCCCCAGCTACCTACAAGGGAAACTGCCTTCATTAACCACTGCCTGAAGAATACTAACCTACACAGGAGGTGCTTTACTACAAAGTCTATCTGAAGCAGGACCCTTTGCTACTAATGCTAACTTTGTGCTATTGTTACCTAAAAAGAAATGGCTTTAATTGCTCCAACACATGGTGGGAGAATATATCCGCCTTTCCCACCACCTGCTTTGACTGTGGTGGCACACAGGTGCTATGACTTAAGGTGGGATGAAGAGCATGGTTTGCATTTTCACTTTTCTTTGCATTTTTTTCCTTCTTAAATTTGGTGTGGCCATTCTGTTCTGTGATCCAAACAGTCCCACAGTTTCAGTAGAAGACTGAAAAGGCTTTTGAATCTCTCCATTATAATACAGTGAATCAAACACAAGTGCAGTTTGTAAGGTTTATCCAAGTATTGATTGGCACTGTATGCTTTAATACAAAAGACAGCTATGTACTATTAGTACACTGCTCCATCCAAAATATAAACAAATGCACTACAAAATAAACACAGTTCCAATTAACCTGAATACTGGATATAATTTCTTCTTTTTTTTTTTTCCCTCTGAACACTTCTTGCTTATCATTTTTTTCTTTGAAGGCATATGATAATTTGTAATGCATTTTCTTATTTTGCATCTTCTAATCTTTCTTCAGGTCCTTTACACCCTGCTCCCCTTTATACTCTCATGTGTTCTTCCGTCGCACTTATTGCCCTCTTCTTTTAGAGGCCAAATATTAATTGCGTCACTAGACACGCATTTTAGCACAGGGCACCTTGCTCAAGAAATTCATGCCCTGTTGCACATACATTGTTTTCATCTGCACTACAAAAACACCGATTACATCTCTTTAGCATTGTACCAGCAGAAACTGGTTTTTTAACATTGCATACGTAGGTGTTTTGCTCCTCTCAGAGCTGCTGACGCTCAGTTCTCATTAGGCAGGTTTTCGGCTCTTCTTAATGAGCCGGAGAAGCTGGGATCACCCACATAGCTCAGTCGGTGCTTGTTAGCAGAACAGAGAAAGACTTCTGAGGCCCCTTTTGTACAGGAGGGGCTGGGATATATCAGAACACTCAGCATGGTAAAACCAAACACCCTCATTGCAGGGATTAAAAACAAGTTTTCTGACAAGATCACTCTTTGTCCTTCAGGTGGCGTTTTGGAGCTACTTTAATACCTTTATTACCGTACTTTCAATGTTAGTGCTCAGTCTTGCCTGTTTCAGGTACACTTATTATTACAACAGTGACTTGGTACTGTGAAAGCCTTCACAAAGCAGTCTCAAAAAGACTGTCAAAATCTAGTTGTCCACTGATGCACAAAGACTCTCAAATATTGCTTCATGTAGCACACTTCCCTCACACTAAAACACATACGCCCCCCACAAACTTCCCTTGACTGTAAGGCCTCTGTAAATCCTCACCCTGGAAATAGTATCAGCATCTAGTTTCAAATTATTCAGAATCCTCGACCATGGGATCTAAGGAAGACTCATGCCTTTCCAGAGCTTCAGGTGGATGCCAACTGATACATCCCAAAACCTGAAGAAAAGTACGAAGATCAGTGTTTATAGAGCCATTGTACTATCTACACTTTTGTATGGGTCTGAGTCTTGGGTCATTTACCGCCACCACCTGCGACTCCTCAAACGGTTCCACCAACGCTGCCTTCGTAAAATCCTCAACATCCACTGGACGGACTATGTGACCAATACGTCTGTTCTTGAACAGGCTGCAGTCACAAGTATCGAGGCCATGCTGCTGAGAACACAGCTGCGCTGGGCAGGGCACGTCTCCAGGATGAAGGACCACCACCTCCCTAAGATCGTGCTCTACGGTGAACTCGCCACCAGCTGTCGCAAGAGAGGAGCCCCGAAAAAGGAGATACAAGGACTCCCTGAAACAACATCTCAGCCTTGGCCATATTGACCATTATCACTGGTCTGCTCTGGCCTTCAATCCAGAGGCCTGGAGACAAACCATCTATAACGCTGCTGCCTCCTTTGAGAACTCACGCAAGATCACTCTCGAGGAGAAAAGACAACTCAGAAAGAATCGTGTCCAGTCGTTGCTGCCTGGGGAATCTTTCTCTTGTCCCTTTTGCAACCGGACTTGTCTGTCACGCATTGGCCTTTTCAGCCATCAGCGAACCTGTAGTAAGCGCGGGTACAGCCCTTCGAAATTTTCATTCGTGAAGCCAAGCCATGATGATGATGATGATGTATCCCAAAACTATCTATCCCTCTGCTTGAGCAACCGAATCCATTTCTGAGAGTTAATAATCTTTATATTAGTTATGGGTTACCCATTCACAAGCTAGTTCCCACTCTGAGGAAATTAGAGTCTATTCTCTGGTAGATGATGCCATTTTGACAGCACAGTACAAATCTCCTTAAAGGCTTGACTTTATCCTTTTAACACAAGTGACTGGCCGCACAATCATGTCTCCCAGAGAACAATGAACCTGCTTCAGAAATGGCAGAGAATGAAGACTCTTAAATCTACTGTCAGATCCTACATCTATACCTATTGAAAAAAACTCTATAAACCATGACAGCATTTTTATTTTACTAAGTACAAAAATTGAGAGAGGACAGAAAACATCATTTTGTTTTCTGGGGGAAAAATACTAAACTTCCCACAGTGGCAGAGGGGAAGCGTGTAGATCAGCAGGTAGAGCCCGACTCAGTCCCAGGTATTCAAAGTGCTGTTTATGGCCTAACTTGTAGACAGCTACAAGATCAGATGAGGTGGAAGATGAAGTTATCTTACTAAGTGTCATATCCAAGGAAGAATTCTGAAGAGATTATTCTGGTGCCTTGCTGTCCCTCCCTGTGGCTCTGATCAAAGTAACAGTTTCATATAGACAGAAGCATGGTCAGCAAAATAGATCAATTTAATTCAGTTTCAGCTACCTAAAAACAAAATCCTCGTTTCAATCTCCCCAGAAATGAGAAGAAAAAATTATGCCATTTTATAACACTTTCTAGAGTAAGAAATATGGGTGTATCAAAGGCAATTCACCTCTCCTCTACTGGCTGCAGAACCTAACGATTATCTAGGAAATTAGCTTTTAGATGGATGAAATGATGTGAAGAGTCGCATCTTGGCAGTGGAAGTCTCCTGTCTATTGCAAGTAAAAGACCGTTCCTGTTTCTTCTTGTGGTATCTTGAGAGTCTTACCCCCACTAGAGCATGTTTTTCTCCACTTCAGAGCAGGAAATTGATGTTCGTAATAAAATCTTTTAACTTCCAAAAGGGACCTCAAGCATTCCCTATGACGCCATTTCTTCTCAAAAAAACGTTCGCAAAGTGTAAAAAAACCCCAGATCACAGAAGCTTTTTTTTTTTTACATTAGGTTCCACCACTCTTCAAGCAAGATTACAATCTTGAGCAAGAGAATGGTGTGCTGTGCCACAAAAATGTCTGCTCAACCTTCATGTTGAGAAGCTACAAAAGGTTAAAAACAATCTCTGTAGAAGCAAAAACTGTTTCATAAAGAAAAGTGGCCATACAAGCTCACCACACGGTGGCTTTGCTGGAACTTCTTTCTGTTACAATAGCATTGCTGGTTGTCGTTCTCAAAATGCACCACACGCACTTCCGAGGTGCCACACTTATAACCAAAATCCATACAGTTTACAAAAGTTTCACAGAATAAAAAAGGCAGTTCCACTTTCTTATCCCTATTTATGTATGAAAGTACTTCCTTGGACTGCAAAAAAAATTCGTTTAAGATTACATGGCACTCTCATGAGTGCCACAGCCTTTGCCAGGAATCCTTTCTTCCTACCCAAAGTGAAGATGCAGAATTATTTTCAGCTTTTTTTTTTTTGGCCCTGCACCGAGCATACAAAAGAGTGCTGGGCATTACAGAAGTGCTAACCTGGAGCAGCTGACTGATTCCCAAATATTTTAAGCTTCTCAATTAAATTGTCTGTACGTTCCCTTTGAGGGCCACACAATTAAAAGCAAGGGTACTAAGGTCACCTTGTTGCAGTAAGTTCTTCTATTTTGTGACCAATGTGCTCTGATGGTATATTCCCGGGCTAAACTAATCATCATAGCTATGTCCAGGAAAGAAAATTTGACCTTTCCTCCAGAGGGTGGTTGTAACCCATTTCCAATTTCCAACCCACTTCCAACTTGAGGATTTTCTCTACACTCTGGGACTTGAAAATGAGGCTCCCCTTGCTCCTCTTCCATTCTCAGTTCCACATCTTCTTGTAGCACATTACAGTTGTGGTTTCTCTTACAAGCCTTAGGTTTGCTACAGAGGGAAACATTTCATTGCATGTGGAAGTTTGTGGAGTGCATTTACTGCACAATCCCTGACCACACAGGGGACTAAATCAAGCAACACAGACAAGCCTTTCTCCTTCCCTATGTACTTGTATCCAGAAGACTGGGAAAGAAAAGCCCAGCTTAGCAACAAATAGAATCTGCCTTAGACATGCCAATATATACCTGTAAGTACCCAAAGTCACCTGTTGGTTTATCACCTGCATGTCTCATTTACCTTCTTTAGCTTTAGAATGGAAAATATTTGATTCTATTCAGACTCTTCAAGGCAAAATGCCCCCAAGACAAAGGACACATCTCCCATCATGCCAGTGTATTTAAATACCTTATTTACAGTTGCCTTCACATTCCTCAAAGGCCTGGAGAAAACAAAAGTGCCTTATAGGACTGGCAAATTACAGCTATTTCAGGGAGTGGGAAGGAGAGAATTTCAGAGGTGCAGGGAATTCTCTGGCAGTTGTTCCATCTCTTAGATACAAAAGGAGAAATTTCCTACAGGCACACAAAAACCCCTCTGCTACTAGCCATTAATAGCTTTATAGGTCAAAACGTTCACATCTTTGATAGAGCTTACAGGCAACAGTTAAAAGGGTCGCACACCCTTTCCCAAATGCCATACTGGCTTTAGTGCAGACAGCTGCCCTTACGTCAACCTGAAAACACTCATTCAGTTAAAAAGCCCAAAGGCAGAGACAACAGCAGTAAAAATATGAAATGGTGGTAAAATGACCTTAAACTAGGAGTCTATTGATGAAATATAGGTGAAAAATACCTCTGACCCATAACTCTTCCACAAAGTGATATAGATTTTTACTCATCATCCCACAAGAAAAATACAATTAATAAGGTCAAATGCTACCCTCTGTCACAGGCCTAACAGGCACATTCTTCTTTTAATACTCTGCTTCTTTCCACACATATATATTTCAGATGTTAATGAACCAAATCTCTCAGCAACAGCACTACCAGGGAGAAGCAACTCCTCCCAAGGGACAGGAAAAAAAATCTGAACTCTGAAGTTTGGAAAAGCAGCTAGATATGGAACAGAAATTCATCTTCTGCTTCTCAAAAGATGATTTTTCCTCCTCTTAATTGCTGCTTTCAGAAAACTTTGGTGTGGTGTGATTAACCAGGCACTTAAATTGAATAAAATAACAGCAGGTTTTGTGTTATTTTTTAAGATATATGCAAATTAGGACAATTTGTTGAGTTGCCTAATAAATATTGCAAAGCCTACTCAATATCCTTGTGGCAGTAGGAAGAAAATTTTTAATAATTGCCATTTTCTACATTACAGATTCAGTTCTACTAGCAGTAAAAAGTCTGTTTCCCAAAGACTAGCAAAAATATCCTCATCACAACATCACACATGTACTTCTCAAAAGGGAAGCATTCCAACTAGAAATCTTTGGATGTACTTACTGAGATTGTACCATTGTCTAGACCTATGGACAGCCTTCTGGTTTCCGGGTTAAAAGACATGCATGAACATGGAGCTGAAAAAAATGAACATGTTGATGAAGTTAACAAAACTGTGATTCTCATTTTCTTGAAGTTTTGGAAAGCCTTAAACTAGCTAACATGCTTTATGATGCTGTTCAGCATCTTGCCACTTCCAATAGACAAGCATTAAAATACAAGTGTTCTTGAAATTCATTCAACCCTATCCTATTAGGACATGGAACAATAGCTATTTCTCGCTCCAGTTCCTTTATTTTTCCTTACTAGTTATTTGAAAACAGGCATTTCATACAAGAGCAGTGGTGGTGTTTTGATATGAGGCACCTGACATTGTAATATAAATCTGAGAGATTATTTAGCTCAATAATTTAGTTCTTTACATTTGCCTGAACTTTGCTGACAATAAAACAAAACACTGTATTATGTAAGAGCCCTGCATCCTACACCTGCAGTAAGAAAGTTCTCCTGTAGGAATCAACATATCAGCTGATACTAAGGAGTAAGTCCAACTGTCCCCCCAGTTGCATCACAGACAGCACTATGACAGTATCACATATTATGGCCAAAATAAAAGTTCGTATCTTATACTATCCGTTGCTTGATTACATTGATGTTACTCAAATAAACACCAGGATATACTCCCAAACTGCACACAAGTCAGTCATAGTATGCTCCTTCAAGGACTGGCAGGGTTTGCCAGTCTGGTCAAACCAGAATTTTCTTGCAAGAATTCAAGAACTATGCTTGGTTTAAAGTTACATTTAGAAAGCAGGAATTGCTATTAATGATCAACACAGAAGCATGCAGCTGGGAGTCCTGCTGTCCCAACAGAAACCTTCAGAAATTATTTTTCAGGAGCAATTGCCAACTGCAGCTAGGAGCAGGCATTCTTTCTCCTTTAGTAATGGTAAGAGTGTTTTTAAAGCCATATTTTTGTGATAGGGTACAATCAGATGCACTTCCAGTTCTGCTTTTCCCCCCTCTTGGTTTTTACTCTCCCTTGCAATTACTTTTTTGTTTTTGTTACTAATAAGCTTGGAGTCCTCTCTTTTGCAGTACTATAATCTGGTATATTCTCAATTTGTGTAATGTCGCACTTGGGGCTAAACAGTCCATATCTTAGCAAATCTTCCTTAATAGTTTAGTTGGCAGCAAAGCTATATGAAGAAGAGAAGAGTCAATGTTGACTGTTTAATAAAACTTGTTCTACCTTCAGTATTGAATCCCCCTTGAAACGTTTCCTGAAGGGCAACTAAATAAGCAGAAAGCCTACCAGATCCACATCCAGGCAGGCACCTCAGCTTATTTCTTTCCTGGAAGGCTTGACAATTAAATCAAAGAAAAAGCTTCAGTTCAAGGAGACTGACATAAAGGAAACAATTAAATCAGGCCTAATAACAGTGACAAAATTTCTCCTTCCTGTACCTCTCCCTCAGAAAAGGCAAACTTTAATCATCCCTTCAGATGGTGGTGCACTACTATTAAATAGAGGCTTCTAGGGCTGTAGCAGAACAAGACAGTTGTAGGAAAAATGCACAGGAAAAAAAGCAATTCTAAGCAGAATTAACATCACATAATTTTAAAGGACTTAAATCCAGAACAGACATATTCTACATATCAGCTTTTAGTGCTAGACACTGTGCATACATTGAAAGAGATACTAGTAAGTCTGAAGGCAATGAATAACTTGCGGAGAAAAAGTCTCAGGTAAATTACCTATTTGAAGTATTTAAAGTGTGCTTTTCCCAAACACTTCAGATGCAAAAGGTGCAAGCAATTGATTGACACAAATTGATTACAAAAGGAACTTAATTCCGGATCTGTGTGTACACAGTCATAGTAGTATAAAGATACTTAATTAGCTATAATCAGTTTCTCAAGGGAATTCTTCAGTAATATGTACTCTTAGAAAAATCATTATGTCATCACTAAAATTATGTCCACACTAGCTACACTAATATAGTTAAAGTGATGCAAATTGTCACAAGACTGCAGCAGCTTATACTTTAGCAAAAATAAAATGACATTCAGATACTTAAGCACTTAGGTTTATTAAAAAGAGGGGAAGAAAATAAAAAATTAAAAGAAAAATAAGAAAAAAAAGAGAAAAATAAAACAAAACAAAAAAATTGAAACCTTAAGCTTCTGAGATACTTAGGATCATTTTAAAATAATAACCAGGAAAAATAATAGCACTCTGAAGGCTCTCTACTTGAGTAGCTAGCATGTGGATTTCAGACTGGGAAAACGTTGATCTGAACTTTTATAGACGTCAAACAGGATATTTCTGATGCAGAAGTCTTATCTTAAATATAGGGCAAATATACACTCATTTTTGCCCTTGGAAAATGAATTATGGAGAAAAAAACCCTATTTCATGCTTCATGCTCTCAACAGTGTGACCTCTATTAGAGGCTGACAGAAGTAAAAGAGAAATACAAAATTTGTATCTGCAGTTTCAGGGTCTTTAGGCAACTTTCAAGTGCTTAAATGTGACACAGCTTAAGACCAAAGGAGCATGTTTTGCCTTGCAGGTTTTTTTACCCTCCTATTCAAACCAAAGTGTTAGCTATGAAAAGTACGGTAAGACAGGCAGTGTATTATCTGCCTCAAAGACGGGATACACCATTGTTCCTCACTACAATATATCCTTTACTCCATTCCACATCTGTGAGAGGGGTTTTTGGTTCTTTTTGGGTATTTTGGAGGTTTTTTTATTGGCAAAGTTCACTTGACTCTTGACTACAACTCCTTTCATGAATTTGTGTCTGCTAAGTTGGGTTTTTTTCCTCCTGTATGGACACTGCTCAAATCACAAATCTAGCCATGAGTAACCAAGAGCACAGATCTAACCATGAGGAAGGTTAACATACTCATCAGAGATCTGTTGTTAATGAGCTGTTGAGACAACAGTGGTGTGAAAGAGGTGTGTCAGTGAGGTTTCCAGCTTACCTAGTTTACCATTCTAACAATATAACTGTGTATGACACCCAGAGCTCTCTTCTTTCTCATGGGCTGGAGATGATCAAAAATGTCGCCACTCTGCGGTACAGAATTTTCTGACTACAGAAACACTCATAAACAGGGCATAAAACTTTGCAGCTGGGGAAATCCCACCTCCAAAGAGTAGCAAGTGTCCCTACTCAGAAGAGATCTATAATCCTGATTTTTCTTCCCAGATATTTAATGGTTTTCAATTCAGAAAGCACTGATGACCTTATTTGGGTGCAGAACTTGATCAAAGCACATGGCTGGCTCAGCCCAACTCCTCATCTTCCTCATGTCCCAGAGGATCTAAGGCACAGACTCAGTTATTAAGGCTAGCTAATATCAAAACATGACATAGTTTAGGTCACACACCACCATAGTCAAATCGTAAGTCATATTAATGGGGTATCTATAGATAGGACTGCTACTCACAGCTCGCTAAGCAGCACAAAGGCTCTAATGTCTCTCCTACATTTTTACACAGAGAACCTCTGGGCAGTTGTTCTTTAAACAACAAAACCCAGTATGGACTTAAAGCAGAGCACCCTCAGAAAGGTGATTCACACAGAAACAGACAAAAAGATCATTTGCAGTCAAGTGCAGACTCATGGAGATGCCTACTCAGAGCCTTTCCTATGATTTCCAAGCTTAAAGGTATGGCTTATAATGTAATTGGCATTGCTCCAGTCATTAATTATACCTGATCATTCTTGAAATTGGTGAATAACACAGCATAATTTAAACATCTCATGCCTCAAAATCTTACCAGCCTTCAAAATGAAAGCACAGTGTCAAATTCATGAAGGAGCTCTAAAGTAGTCCCTCTTCAGTGGATCTGGATCTACTCCATCATTTCCACTGAAGCTGTTATTACTGGCAATAACATAGCTTTGCTAAGACCAGAAGAGAACCTAAAGAGATTTTAAAATGCAAATGTATGAAAAACCACCACGTGGAAGAAGAGAAGTATCAAGGCCAAACTGCTAGAATAGCCATTTCATAACAGTTTAACTGGGGAAAGTAAACCTCTCAGGACAGGTCAAGGGAACTCAGGCCACTGCTAGTGGTCATGATGGAGCTCCATAGACTGCCACATCATTAGCTAGTTTTCAATACTTTCTTGTGCAAAACTTGAGCAGAAAGTACTTTTGAGGATTGACATATCCTTATGAGCTAGTCCATCACCAAAGGAAGATAATAGATCCTCTCCTCTATAAAATAATTGTTTTCTTAAAGCAGGCAAACACCATAGCTGGTCTAAGTCCCAAGTCGATGTTGTTGTGGTACTGAAACTTATATCTCTTAAGTATTTCACATATCACAGAGACAGATGTCTCTTCCAAATCTACCTATCTTAGCTTAAAATAATTCTTTCTCCAGACAGTAAGAATGCCTCAATGAGACTTGATATGTGCTCCCCAATCTGGATTTAAGGTCAGCTTTACAAGCTATCCAAAGACAGGCTAACCCAGCACATCTGAAGCTGATTGAGGAGCATTAGCATATGCGTGCCTCTGGTGACCTGCAAAGTTATATTCCTGCAATCAACACAGGGTTTATGGCAAACTGTGAGGGCTGTGATTTCTTCAGTTGGCTCTTGGAAAAGTGGACATTGATCTGCAGTTTCTCTTAGAGCATGTACACTCTCTCTGGGAGAGGAGGCATACAACATACCATAATGGAAGGATCCATTAGGGAGATTTGGGATTACACATTTAATTGCAGAGGTAAAATGATTCTGCTTCTACACTGGAAGAGTTGTCTTCCCTGTCTAGTATCCTCTCTATCATATTAGCTGCAACAGGATATTAAGTTCTCACCAAATAAAACCATTTACCATTGCACTCTAATAGACTGAACACATGCAGCAGGAATTGAGCAGTGATTTATACTGGAGACTTACAAAGCTTAGAGGACTCCATTAGGGGCAGAATGAGAGACTACCTTTTGAGCTCCCACATTTTAAAATCTATATTTGCATTAAATGCTCACCCCTTGTTAATGTGTCTGTGTCCTTTTGCTGCTGTAACCTCTGATGCCCCTCAGAAGCATTGGAATGTAATTTGGTAAAGCTTCACTGAAACCAAGAGGATTGTTCAAGAATAACGTTTAATAAAGAGAGGTAGGCTTGCAAATGGTCCTAAACATAAAGCTTCATCAAAACCAGAAAAGCCAGTTTGCAAATACACAGTAGATATCAAACCTCTCCTTATACTTACATGGCATTGAATGGTATATACTGGGCCAGTACTGCCCACTGTCTCTCTTCAGCCAGACACGAACTGTTCTGCAAAATTAAAAACACAACATACACGTGAGGAAGAATGGGAAGGTAACCATGAATGAAAACAAAGTGGTGACAATGAATGGACAAGACCTTCTTCAAAATTAAAGTATTTTGCTGAGAGGGAAAATAAACGTGCAAAATCCTACAGCAGCCTGATACAACAAACTCAGATTAACCCCTGTAAGGTGATGAGGGCAGACCACTCCTTGGTACCACACCAGTATTTGGAAACTGCTATGGCTTTTTGTTCTTTGCCTTTATAAGGACTTGAACACGACTGTTCAGTCAATGCTTCACATGAAGATTTGGGACACCATAGGTAGACCAGGAAAGCATTCCTGTATCCACACTTTCAGTGCTGTGCAGAAGCCTTCCCCACTGGCATTCATGGTAGGCCTTGGTCCACCTGCTGCCTGTTGTTTCATTGTTCTGCTTCAGAAAAACCTCTAAGAAAAAGAATGAGGTTCTGAGATTTTCAGCTTCTAATTACTAAGATTACATCCATCTGAGAGCTTACATTACAGAGATTACATCTGAGCTCTTCAGCTTCAGGACCTTCCTCTCTCCTCAGTGCACTCAGGATGCTATGAAATACTGATTGAGCATGAAGAGCCAAACTCTTATCCTTCTCTGAAGAGAATGACTAAGGTGACCGGCATCCTTGCAGTTCTCTGCCCCATCAGTTTGGAGCTGCTGTCCTTGAATAGGGGTACCTAGAACCGAACATTGCTACTCACAAACACATCAGCATTTTCCTTTCTTTTTTTGATTTAATGGATTTTTTATTTAATGGATCTTCCTGGGAAGATCCATTAGAAGATCTTCCCAATCTATCTCAGGATTCTGTTTGCTTTCTCATAATCATATTATAGTGTCAGCTCGCTGACACTAAATCCATGCCCTTCAGACACTTGAGACATTTGTTTGTCTCCTTAGCAGAGGATCTGGACTTATGTACTACCTGGGTCATTAAATATTTATTATTTCAGTCCTCATTGTCATTTGCTTGCTTTGGTCCAATCTCTGAAGCTTCTTTCTAATCGAAGCTCTCTCTTAAATTCAGTTCATCAGTTAATTTCATCAAAACATGTCTAGTAACAGTGTCAACGGTTAAAGAAGCAGGCAGCCAGTAACCTCCTGCCTATTCCTGCATAGCCCACTGTCACCTCAATTATAGCCACCTGTTACCTGCTTTATGTTCCTCTAATCTTTATCATATCTAATGTTAACTAGTAAACTCTACATGTCATACTGTATTCCATGCTTTATAGATTTACACCAAACGTATTAACCTTCTCTAGAAAATGTAGTTGTCCAAGAGAGCATCATGTTAACATAGGACAGTAGATTTTGACCCATCACCCACTTCTAATTAGTCTTTCCTACTGAAGTTAGTATGCAACAGCAGATACAAGAGGGATCTAAAAAACTATTTTTTCTATAACTTCCACTTGATACTATTAAGGAAAAAGAAACAGTATATCAAATGTGGAAATATAGCTTCTTGAGAACACTACATCATCATTTCTACTGTTACCTCATTTCATGCAAAAGCAGATAGCAGCCCTTTTTAGTCAGAAAAAAAAGTTCAGAAGTATAACATAATATAATATAGATTGATCTAAGACATTACATACACAAATGTAGTCTGAACAGAGATGCCATGTAACATAATAAAGCAATTCAAGAATTAATAATCTATCCTTCAAACTTCAAGCTAAAGGCTGCACAGTCATGTGTTCCAAAAGCAGGTTTCTGTTCATCTTACCCTTCATTCAAACCCTTTTTACAGCAAATAATTCAGAAACCTTGTTTATTTGGGCACTACGCAAGCTGAATTATTGTAGAAATATCTCATGCATATATTTTGACACAGTATGTTGCTTTAAAAAATAAAATTTCACTGGGTCAACAAGTCCCATGGTTCGAAAACTCTCACAACTTACAGAAAACATACTACATTCAGTATCATTATCTCCCAAGTTTAATGGCCTTTTTGTGTCAAACACAGCAGCAGCTCTGAAATAAAACCAATACTTTTTATAAGAGACAATTCACCAGCCAAAACCAACACTGTCACACTATTGACTGTGAAAGGGGCAAATTCTCCTGTCACTTCTCCCTGTAGCTAACCATAGCTGTCATCAGAGTGGCACTCTGCATCCAGATCTCAGCATGCAGGTCTGGGAAGACATCCACAGCCACAGGACTGTATTCAAGGTTTAGGTGCAAAACCTTTGGGTCCACCTTTACTAAGAAGCTGGTCATTGTAATTATGAGAGTATATTAACCCCTCTATTTCCCAAAACAAGGGAGCTTTTAGTCATGTGTTTATCCTCAACAAGTGATTTTATTGTGGGAATGAACGTATACACACAAAAAAATGACAGGATGGATCACAAGGAGCTGAAATAACTCAATACGAGACAGCTCTGAGGAGGTGTACTAACATCCTGTGACAAACCTGTCTTTCTTGACCATCCCAAACTATATATTCAAGTGCTATCAGTTTCAAAATCCCTAGGCTTTGACAAGGTTGCCTCCCCTCTCCACTTTAAGGCTCTGGCAAATAACAAACCCAGCACAACATCTTACAGATAATTCTGCTTGCTTGAAAAGGACTATGTAGAGGAGCAGATGTTTCAAAAGCTGGAAGAAATAAAAATTAATTTTATTTGCAAAAATGGCAATCATTTGGACACTATGGGTTGGTTTTGTTGTTGTTTTTTAAACTGCAGTATACAATTATGTCAATATTGAGGCTTCTAGATAAATGATATTGAAACAAAAAGTATTTTGTATTTAAGTTAAAAAAAAATCTGAACAAAAAATTGGCGGAGGTTCCTAGTTAAGAGTGAAACTACTTTGACTAGTATAGGCCTCTTCTGTAGGTACACAGTATACTTATTTCTTTATGTAGTCAAATATATTTCCATTCAGTGACTAATTCATGTAAAATGAGAAACAAAGCATTCTAAGAATAAAAAGGTGTCATCCAACTGTAAGGTATGTGAAAAGCCTCATATGGGGCAAGTCAACTTCATGTAATTCATTACAGAAACACCCATCTCCCAAGTAAATAATTCTAAATAAAGGAAAACATAATATCTTATAAACAATGTATTTTAAAATTAAGGACAATTACCACATATATCTTTAAAAGAAACATTTAAAAGTTACATTAAGCATTATAATGGAATTCCAATATCTATGTATAAGATGATGTAAAAGACTAAAAATCCTTCCTTATGTAAGTTTCTTTAAGTTTCTTAAGATCAATGAAGTAGATAAAACATTTTATTGAAAGAAGAAAAACTGATCTCAGTTCATTAATCTTTTCTAGGTAACGCTTTCTCAAAGCAGATTCAAGCTAAAGAACAAACAGCACCAACTACTGAATTTGAGAGAAACCACATTTTCTTGGAAGAGCACATCTTTTTTCAGCTGCAGTTGTGTACATTTTTGTATATTTCTTTAAAGAATACTACCAACTAGATGAGAAACCAAAAGCTTTTGAAGTTTCTAAAGAATGCAAGGAAAAAAACCCCAAACATGATTGAAAATAAGCTTTTTTTATAGATATATAGCATGAAGAGCACTTGCTGCTTGCATGGTTACTGAACTTAAACACAGCACCTATCCAGCTCTGGATCCGTACTTCGGCTGCACTAGAGTGATGCAGTCACCATGGAAATGAGCTGTCCCTTTACTTTGTTATCAGTGAATTGACTTGGAGAGATTTTTTAGAACCTGTCAAATCAATGGATATTCTTCTAGTCTTTTCATAACAGAGGTGATTTATTTTCAAAGGAAATGGGCTATATAGAAATAATTCTGCCATATAAAAGACAGACTATGTCTTAATATATTAAGGGAATGTGAAAAATGTATATATAGTTTAAAAGAAGAATTGCTTCTCTCTGGTACATTCAAGAGAATGTGTCTCAAGTGGAAGTGGCTGTGGATGTACTGGCAGGTCTCAAGCACACTGCCAGGCTGTGCACATGTGCAGGAGGCAGGCTTCATCTGAATACCTGCTGCTCACAGAGGCGCCTGTGTCAACAGTAGCACATCCACCTTGGCATGGCAGCTCTGTGCTTCATCATCTACAGAAACTTACTCAAGTCACAGGTATGTCATTTCTGATAAAGTTGTTTTGCTCATACAAACCCTAGTTTGTGCATTTAGGCTGTACTGTGCTCCAGGGAAGTCCACACAATGCTGCCAGGCTGCACGCAAGATTCTCCACTCCATCCCTACTCTGGCCTGAGCAGTCATCTCACTGTTGGACGACTCAGTGTCATTTGGAGTGGTGGAGTTAGGTTTCTGTGAGTGACTCATAGGCAGGGCTCTTGTCTTTTCTCCTTGGTGTCTTGCACGAAATTAAGGCAAAAGACAAACACTGGTGTCACATACCATACAGACACATTGAGGTGTCTAAGCACTGTCTCAAGATGTTCGTGTGTTGCAATACTGTGAACTCTGTTATAGGGGGATCCATTATGTCGATAAACAAGTTATTCCTATAACACTCCACTTCTCCAGAATATCCATAAACCCATCAGTTCTAGTTGTACAGTGTGAGCGAAGAAATCTGATCTATCAGTTTCTCATAACAGATTCCTTCTTCTCCTGTTTGTGAATTTTTTCCTTTCTTACTTCTGTCTTTAAAAACATTTCTCTTTGCTGAGATGCACTTCTGTAACATAATGTCACCTTCACGCCTCAGGCATACACCAAATATATACAAAAGCAGAGGTAATCCTAAAAACATAAAATGTACTACATTATTTTGTAGGTATTATTGGATCTCAGGAAAATATTTTAAAAGTCATTTTAACATAGTCTGTATTGTTTATACCTTGGACCATATATCATGGGATTATTTTAATCTCTTGTCTTGCTTAGTGACCAAGATGGGTAAGCATCAAATCCAGCACAAGATCTGAAATGAATTTTATTCCTATTTGCAGAAATAAGCACAGAAATTACAGATGTACAGAAATTTTCATCTGTCACTTTCTAAAGTCGTATCAGGCTGATCCAGCCCTTTAAACATTACTGCTCCTTGGGAAATGGGGGTATGTCAATAGTGCAAAGGACAATACATGGTTAAAAATAAAGACATTCCCTACTACCTGATGTTCTAACCACAGAATTGATTTAATGCGTTTTCAGAACAGTTTCAAAATAGGAAAAGGAGGACACTAAACTATTCTGGAAAATCCTTTAAAACACTCCTTCAGCTATTGAGAGAAGAAAGGAAAACATATTAGGATCATACTCTATCAGGGTTATTGTAATCTGTGATGTTTCAAGGCATACCTAATGGCTTATTAGCACATATTCTCACCATCAATATACTTAAGATTTCTTTAGTGTTGAAAAGGAAATTTAAAAACTCCACCTCTTCCTAAATATGCAATAACAGACAATTCAGAAGTTTTCCAAAGATATGTCTCTCTAGAAACTAAATATCTGCATTGGTAACAGCGAAAGCTTTAGCTGATATCATTAAATAAACATAACAATAGTAGCACTGACAGTTTTATTGCCGTTAGCAGAGACACACTGTCATTAGAACTAGGATAAGGAAAATTATTTAACAACTGCATTAAACTGCATTATACAGTACTACAAACCCCTCAGCTTCTCCAGGGACTTTTGTGAGTAAGAGATGTGAAAAGATTCTGGCTTCCACCAGTTAATGACATGGACTGCTACTGTGACTTTCTGAAAGAAGAAAAGATCTTTCCTGCTTAGTGGCAGCTCGTGAGCCACCTCCAGTGTACTGGAACCACTGATAAGAAGTTTCATTTCTCCAATAAATTTTGAAAGAAAATATATGAAAGCAAAAGTCAAAACTGGAATTGGTTTCTGAGCCAGCCTGTGTTTCATGAAAAACCAAAAGAGCCAAGTGCCAAAATCTTGGGCACCAAGAGGACTTAATCTAACAATCCTCATCCTATATCCTCCTAAAACAACCCAATGAAGACAAGCCCCCAATACTTCCACACCACTCCCTGCCCCCAAACCCAAACCCAAAGACCCAGTGAAGTGCATGACTGTGTCTCTCAGACTCACCCATATTAGTTCCCACAAAGCCCATCACACAACTCTGATGGAGGGTTCTGCAGAAACCCTGCAATTTTGGGGCACATTTCAGGTGTTACCTTCTTTTCACTGGTTTTCATGAAAAAATGTGTGATTTAAACTGAACTAATCAAGGATTTACTCACTGGTCTCTTTCTGAGCTACAAGACAGTGCACAGCTATGCAACGTAAGATATTAAGCTATTTAGAAAGCACACAAAGGAGGGCTATGAAGGTGGTGAAGGGCCTTGAGGGTAAGATGTATGAGGAGCAGCTTGAGGTCATTGGTCTGTGCAGCCTAGAGAAGAGGAGACTGAGGAGAGACCTCACTGCATTCTACAACTTCCTCACAAGGGGAAACAGAGGCAGAGACACTAATCTCTTCTCTGTGGTGATCAATGACAGTGCCCTAGGAAATGGTATGAAGCTGTGTCAGGGGAGGTTTAGGTTGAATGTTAGGAAATGGTTCTTCAGTAGAACAGGCTCCCCAGGGAAGTTGTCCCAGCACCAAGCCTGACAGAATTCACTGAGTATTTGGACAGTGCTCTCAGACACATGGTGTGATTCTTGGGGTTATCCTATGCAGGACCAGAAGCTGGACTCGATGATCCTTGTGGCTCCCTTCTGACTCAGGATATTCCATGATTCTATGATCACTGTAGATCTGGTCAAAGTTCTTTTATATTACAAAAGAGCAGGTTCAGTTTCTAAAATTAAGTGGAAGAGCTACAAACTCAGGAAAAGGGAAAGTGTGTGAGTAAAAATAAAACAGTTCTGAAGAATGGACTTCATTTCAAGGCTGTTTTAGAGAGGTTCTCTCTTAGCAGCGATTACATAAAGGCATTTCTGGACGATACAATATCCTCATTGTAATCTTGGTCTGTAACTCACCATCAGGCTTCCTATAAAATAAAGGCCTTTTGAGCAATAACTGCACTCCTTACTCTGTGTGTCTCAAGCCCTGCAGCAAAGCCACTAAGATCTGACTTCAATAGGAACCTAGGCCAGCTCCCAAGAGGCATCACCTTTGTGGTGTGTAAACTGTTGTATCCAAAATGCTGCTGATATTATTGCCAGTCCAGCAACTCTCATGCACAAAGGTCAGAAGCACCAGAGAAAAATAATCACAGCAAGGGAGTTGAATCAAACAAGGGCTGCACACAGTCCTAAATGTGAACAGCACAGGGAGCACACCAAAACCCATGTGGAGGCAGGTGGATCTGAAAACATTAGCTCAGGCACCAGTTGTGAGGGAGGAAGGAGTCTCAGGAGCACTTGTATGTTCAAATGCACTGTCAATCCCACACAGTGATATAAAACACCACTGCTTTGATTTTATATGTGTCTAGGCTGGCAGAACACATTTCAGGTGAGGTTCACTACTACGTGCTTTATCTCTATGATAATGATCTACACAGCACTTATCAGACATGAGGTGATAGAAATCCATCTCATTTCTCCCTTTGCCACACAACAACCAGATACAGAATTTACAATGCAGCTATCCCACCTAACGCTGAACAGGAATCTCAGGAGCAATTCTGCAGTCTGGTGCAAAGAGTAGGATAGGGGAGAAATGCACAAGGAGCAGGGGGTCACTCATGGAGTTTTTTTGACCATCATCTGGTGGCAACAAAGCTGATTTTTGCTACCTTTAATGGTTCTTCATATTAAATCTAAATAGTCTTATTTGCTCTTTTTCATAATCGTCCCCTACAAATGTCTCTTGCCTTATCCATTCTCAGGGTCACTAGAAAAGTTTCCTGCCAAGAACCCCAGCAAGGCCCTTGATTCTACAAATATTAAAGAATATATGTTATATACAATTTTTGATCTAAATAATCCCATTTTGGGCTAATACCTCCAAACGATACACGGAATGAGCTAATGAAGTACTGTGCAAACTAAGCTCAGAGGTTAATGATCTTGCAGAATACTGTATTAGTTCTTTCTGCTTAGTGGAAATGCAGTGGAAACATCTTAGAATGGAGCTCAGTGCAAAGGTACAATAGGGAAGAACCTGAAAGCTTGAAGTACTGTATACTTATCACCTATCTTCATAAAAAAACATTACACAAAACAGAACACCAAGCAAGCAGGCAGATGAACTGAAAGGCAGGATTTTTTTCACACAAAGCTTACTAAACATTCTGACTCAAACCATGCTTTATAAGATATTTTCTCATTCAATTCACGCTGCTTTAACTAAATGCAAATGCATATTGCATAATAGGGAAAATGTCAAAGTTTTGGTAGTTTATATGCAGCTAGAGAATTGCATGGATTTGTCAAGGAAAAGCTGTTATAACCATCAGTTGTACTTAGACCTCAGAGAAAGAGACACCACTTTATTTAACACAGTTTTGGTTTACATAGAAGGATTTTTGGGTACTTCGTGGGAAGTGACTGAAAAACAAACATTCATAGGAGACAATCTCAGGAGAAATGGATTTTTATGACTCAAAAAAACCCGATAGTGACATGACAGTTTTACTACTCAGCTGTGAAACTGTTTCCACCCATTTTTTCAGTTTTCTGGACTGAAATGAATGAGCAATGTAGTTCAGTGATTTTTCCAGCTACCTGAGCACACATGCCTAGAAGCAGTGCAAGCTCTGCTGTTCAGGCACTGGACCAAAACAAGATTCTGACCAGTTTCCACTGCAGAAACTTTGGGCAAGTAAAGAGAGAATTAAAAAATGAACCAGAAGTCACAACACCAAAAAATACTGTGTTACCTTGAGGTTACTAAAACTAGGTTCAGAGAGCTGAGCTGCCTCAGGTCTTCATCAGCTCTACAAAAGCAGTGCTCATCATGCATAATATANGTGTTACCTTGAGGTTACTAAAACAAGGTTCAGAGTGCTGAGCTGCCTCAGGTCTCATCATGCTCATCATGCATCCTATGAAGCAGTGTAGAGACTACACCACATTCCAGCAAAAATGCTGCAGGGAAGCTAATTTTTTCTGCAAATGCAGTTAAATGCAGGACTAGAATTCCCAGTGAGCATTAACCTACAGCTTTGGAAAGTATTAAACAATTAGGATTATATCACATTGGGGCTTTTTTCAAGTAAAATTTCAAAATTAACTCCCTCATTAAGAACTGTGCACCAATCTTCCTTACAGAGCTTTGGGGTAACAAAATGATCTTCATCTCTCTTTTATCCATAGACCTCCTCCACCCACACCCCACCAAATCATTTCCCTTCCAGAACAGATGCAGCTTGTACTGATCAATTCCCGTTTGCAGTCGGGAAGCATAAACACACAACCTTTTGAAGGTAATTGCATTGGATTATTTAATTATTGCAATCCAATTACTTTCACCTCCTTCCCACATTCAAATGTTTCAGTAATGGAAGTTATTAGAAAAATCCTCATTAGATTAAAATACAGGCTGGCTATGCAAGAAGTGACTCAGTGGAACCATGTTAAAAATACCTAGTGAATCCAGAATTTGCAAGAAAGCAACCCTCCTGCTCCCCTCTGAATTGTCTGTGTAGCAAAGGTGAAGACTAGAACCTACCAGGTCACCATTCAGCTTCCAGCTGCCTGGAACATCTGTCCAGCAGAACACAACTTTTTTTTTTTTTTTTTCCCAGAGCTGCTATTGGCCCCCAACCAAGTTAGTGATAACTTTTAAGTTATGCATGCTTTATTCTGCATGAAAATGAATGCATTACACAACCAATAAAAAAAATAAACTTGTGCTTTTGAATCTCTGAAGTGAAAGCTGACCATACCCATTTTCAATGTACATACCACCAGTATGGCATGTCTAATAAATTATATTCATAAATAGGTTAATTTACAGGAAAAGATTGATATTTTATTCCAAACACTAAATTAAGTTTAGGCCTCAATATATTTTTCATATAAATGTTTTCTTTGGTTAACTATCCAGTGTAGCATCTAGTAAATTTTGCCTTTACTGCAGAGGAAGGAACCACATTTCCACATCTATGGGATGATGCCCTCTCTCAGCATTTTAGTTTCTGGACATAAGTCATCTGTTAAATTAAATTATTAACTACTTCACTGCTTCTTAGAGGATATTTGATGTATTAAACAGAGTATAACCATTCATTGCAGATATTTCAGAATCCTGGTGTAAGGAAAATTGGCTCCTACATACAAAGAGACAAAAGGATGCACAACCTCGGTTATTTTGCCTTGATAACATATTTACTATTCAGTCAAGAAGACCCCAACATTTAATTCATACAACACAAAGTTGTAGGGGAAAACCAGTGTCTCTCACATTTTGAGAAGACCATCAATCATATATATCACAATGCAAATGAACCAAGCAGCTGTTAAATCCCAACATCCACACATTTCCCATAAAGCCATTACTTCACAATGTGCATACTTATTTCTGTTCCTATATGAATTTTCACTTCAATTAATCGTTTCTCTGGATTTGTTCTTTGGTGGTGGGGGGGAAAAAAACACCAAAAAAACCTGTGCTGTTTTTTGCTGGATAATTTTTTTCATGGGGCTGTGACTTTGATTTGTGCTGAAAAGTGTTGATAATATAAAGATGTTTTAGTTATTGCTGAGCAGTGCTTACACAGACTCAAGGCCTTTTCTGCTTCTTAGCTCACCCAACTAATGAGTGGGCTGGGGGTGCACAAGAAGATGGGAGGGGAAGCAGCCAGGACAGCTGACCTCAACTGGCCAAAGGGATATTCCATACTATATGGTGCCATGATCAGCCTATAAATCTGGGGGAAGAAGAAAGTGGTGGGAATGTTTGGAGTGATGACGTTTTGTCCTCTCAAGTAACAGGTATGTTTGATGGAGCCCTACTCTCCTGGAGATGGCTGAACACCTGCCTCCTGATGGGAAGTGGTGAATTAATTCCTTGTTTTTCTTTGCCTGTGTGTATGCCTTTTGCTTTACCTATTAAACTGCCTTTATCTCAACCCACAAGTTTTCTCAGTTTTACTCTTCTGATTCTCTCCTCCATCCCACCTCAGGGTGGGGGGACTGGGTGGCTGCCTGGTGCAGAGTTGCTGCCTGGAGTCAAACCATGACAAAAATCCAAACCAAAACCCAACCCCCATACCTGCACTGTATATATAAATTCCTTAGCCAATAAATAGGACAAGCAGCTGGTCACAACAGCTGCAGGTACTGAAAGCTTATTGAAACATCCTCACCAAAAAAGAGATAGGCTTTTGTTTTTTACATGCTGCTGAACAATTATGGTACTGTTTTTTCAGAGACAACAAACATATCTACTTGGAATGTATTTGTGTGCTCTGTGCTACACCAAGATGACTCTGGAAATGCTCTCCTTGAGATACCAAAGACTTTCTGCAGAGGAATCCCATTTCCAGTTCCTCCAGTTGAGCTTTAACAATGATTCATGGGTGATAATGCGTTCCCTTAGCTTTTTTGCTCATCGCTGTTTTTCTCTCAGGACAGCTTCAGAGATACTTTCACTGTCCTTTCACTCTATTTTCTTCTAGAGGAGGCAAGAAGCCACTCTGCTGCTCTGACCCAGCAGGACAATCTTGGCTGGGGAGTCACAGCACTTTCTGGGAAGGAAAACAGCAAGGCCAACAGCTTTAGTGACAGCAAAAAGGGATGAAGAAAGCAGGGCAAACCTGTGCAAACCCAACCCTGTCCTGAAAGGTTTGGTCTTTATCTGCAAAGGAATTGCAGCCCTGAATTGCCTTACCAGGAGTTCTCAGATTTCTTCTTATTGTGCATACTGAGTTCTGTGAGGTGCAGCAAGGCCCATACCTCTGACTCTGTAATTTAGAGGTGATCTGGCATTTTCAAGGGGTTATAAGACAGCCAGTTTGTCACCTCTGCATTCCATTGGGGGTTGCATGGGGAGATGGAAATCAACATTGTTGAACAGGAACTGTCTTCAAACCTGTATTGCAAGACTGAATATCCCATCCTAAACTTTAGGTTTTATTATTAAAAAAAATCCATCTCAAACATGCAGTGCCTCTTCACATCCAGCTATTTCTTTCATATAGGCTAGTTACAGCTTTCCCATTCTTCAGCATTCAACTTCACACTGTGCTAATTTTATTCTGTTATGTTTAAGGTAGTTAACAGCAAACTTCAAGGAACATCCTCTTGCTTTCCTGCTACAAGACTAGAAGTTCTGTTGTCTCTACCTTTTCCACTGGTTAGTTGCCATGTATACTTGTAGTATTACTTACATGCTTGCTCCTCAAGGTAATCAATCTTTCCAGTCTCTTGGAAAAGCTGTTCATGTGTTGTGTTCTCCTTACCTGCCTTCCAATCCCTCTAATGATGCAATATGCTGTCTGAACTGGTATCTTCTGCACTAAATGCAAGAATCCAGACACAGACAAACCTGCTGAATTATAAGAGCATTATCATTCTTTTCTTTATCCATCTTCTTCCCATATGTACCCTAGCAGTGTTTGATTATTTGGTAGCAGCTGTGCATGATTTTTATTCACACTGGCATGATTTAGAAACTTACAAACTACAGATGAGAGAAAAAAAATATATATTTATCAATATTAAATTCTCTCTGCCATACACTGCTATCCTCTTACTAAGTTCTCCTGCACTACTTCACATCTCTCCAGATCCAATCAGCTTATCTGCTCCTTTGGGGAAGACAACTAGCCCAGATTGCACTATTAGCAGCAGGAACACAGGTTTCATCATCTATGTCTCCCAGGGGCAATCCCTGAACCCCATGTTACTGGGAAGAGAAGTGGAAAGAAAATTATAAAGGAGAGCAATGGGCAGAGGTTATCGAATACCAGCGAAAATCTTGACACTATTCATCAAACTTTCTCCTTGTGAAGACAGGACAGGAAAGCCATGCCTATTGCAGAAGTGTAGGGAGGACACATGACCAACTCTCTCCTCAGGCACAAAAACTTACACTATTTACATATGTGAAATGGTGTAATATATTATAGTGCAGCTTCGTAAAGATGCCTGATGGAACTGCATCCTGACAGGTGACCACTGTTTAGGTGACTACTACCCATCCACCAAACCAATAATGCCTGTAGCAATTTCCATTCAATTACCTAGTCATTGCCTTACAGATATCTTTCTCTTTGCTATAAGGAACAGATTCTGGTTCACAGCAAAAGCATCAAACACTGTTTAAACCTCCTTGCTGGCACCTTATTACTAGCTTACTTTACTGATATTTTTCTTTAGACGGTTACAAGAAGAGTCCTTTGCAACTCCTGTGCAGATGCTGTCTCAGCTTGTACTCTCCAGGTCTTTACTGCTGCCATTCATAGGGAAAGTACCAGTATCATCTTGGAAGAAATAGATTTGAGGATGTGAGATAAAATCAGCTCTAAAATCTGCTTCTCTGTTGGGGAGCCTCTTACATTTAAATCTTATTTCAAGCTAATACAAAAGGCAACATCCTCAAGTTCAAAAATAGTTAAGTACTTACTAGGTCATGCTGCTGGACATAGTGATCTCAATAAAGGTGTCAATATTTATATATTCACAGGAATCAGGGATTCAAGATAGAGTACTTTCAAAGCAAGGATTTTCAAAGTCATTGCTGATTTAACTAGTGAGCAACTGTATATGATCATTGGAAAAAACTGATCATCTTTTCCCGTTCTGAATAAAGATGATGTTCTTTACTAGGGAGCTTCCTTTCAGTAAGCTCCTGCACCAGCCTAACAATACAGAAAAATAAAGATTCTTTAGCACATCAAAGAATGCTGGTAGGTATAGAGATTAAAACTGACATAAAGTATTTTATAACACAAACAACAGAGCTGGCCTACAACAGCAGCATGGGGCATATACAGGTATGAAGAACACATCAGTCACTGTGCTACATGATCAGAGACTGTAAGCTGTGAATAAACACTGTACCACCCATCCCTTTCATGGTCAGGATGGTGCCATGGCTGTTACTATAATTAATAAACCAGTGAATCCTATTTAAATAATAATAGTAGTAAAGATCTAGAGACTCAGATAGTAACAAGAGGATTTGTACTGTTTCGTGTTTGGAAAGGGTAAATAGGTGTTAACCAAGATAACTACACATCAATGATCTTTGAGTTAACTAATGTTTTTACAGTGGCCTGAGTTACCTGCAGAGAAGTTGCATGCACATGAACACATCTTGTTCTATACCACTTTATTCAGAAGTCACAGAATCACAGAATGGTTTGGGTTAGAAGGGACCATAAGAGACCATCTATTTCCATCCCCTTTGCCACTGGGCAGGGACACCCAGTACTAAACCTGGCTGCTCAGGACCCCATCCAGCCTGGCCCAGAACATTGCCAGGGTTGGGGTATGGTCATTTACAGATACTGCCTTCCAGCAGAAGACTATTAATTAGCATAAGCATAAGGTGTCTGACCTTGGGCTATTCAAGGGCCACTGTGAGTAGAGTATGATAGCAGATTGAAGCAGACTAGATCTATTGCTGATCTTCGCAGAGGACATCAGATTTTAGATGGTAATACAAGGTAGAAGACAGCCAGAGACAACCCACCGGGCAAGTAAATCCTTTTGTTATTAGTTAAAGTATAAAATCTGCTCACAGCATCTGCCAGGGAAAAAGATGAGCTGATGAGATGGGGTAAAGGCAGCAAATAAGGCAAGGGGTCTTTTTTTGATCACGTGGCATTGCAATGCTCAGCACTGCCTGAAAAATTAGCTCAGGCTTGTAATTCTGGCTCAACTACTTACAGGTCAGAGAGGATTGCTTCTTACAGGGCAGAGGGGAGGAGCAGCTTTCCTTACAGACAGTTAAGTTACTATGCAAAAAGGCTGAGATAATATGTCCAGTTACCTCAAGCCATGAGATAAATGTCCCACAAACTAGACCCTGCTCTGTTGGTTTCAAAATCCATGTGAGTTCTGCTGTGTCAAGTAGTTCCTCCTCCCACTCTCCTGTCCTGGTATCTGAGACATGCTGAAAACATCCAGGTGGAATGACCTGACAGTCCAGTAAATCTCTTCCACATGTCATAGCTGGTAAAAGTAAATTGAGTCATCAAACACACACAGTGAGCTTTGGAGGGATGTATGCAATCTGTGAGCAATTATCAAGAAATACAAATTATTAACAATCTGCAGCAGATTAAGCTAAAGTTTACTTAATTCAGAGATGTCCCAACTACTGAGCACCCGGAGGGAGGCAGTGCACATGGAGGGTAGTATTTTAGTAATTTACTAAGGGGCATATTGCCAGGTAACAATATTTATAACCAATTTTTATTCCAGTTGGAAGGGAGGAGGCAGAACATGTCAGAGCTATCCTGTGGTCAGAATCTGGCCCTAAAACAGATCAGCTAGACAGTTTGCTCTAAATAACACAAGTTATTTCTAAGTTTACAACAAAGACCCAGAACAGTTATGTCCTTGAACACTGCAGTGAACAAATGGGTTGCTTTGAAATACATATTTTCATCATCAGCATTGCACAGTAGAAATGAAAGCAAGTTAACAAAGGATGCTAGAAATGCAACAACCAGAACATTCCACAAATACATCTTTTCCCTGTGGCACTGTACCTTTAAAATACTTGCTTCACTCATTTAAGTCTGAAAGATCAAGATTTGTCTTTGTTTTTCCCACTCACTTTTTTTCCCCAGAACATTTAATGGTTTTGTTTGATCAACTTTGGAAAGGAAAATATTTCTGTAAAAGGAAACAAAAGTTCACAGTATGGCAGCTACATGCTAATTAAAAAGCCACTGAATGCTGAGGATCTATGTCCTAGCTTTCCCAGTGGTCAACCACTAAACTCTACTTAGGACATAGGAACCAAAGAAGACAGTCCAGTAGCCTGCTTCCAAATCATGCACTAAAAAGCTCAGAGACATTTTTCTGTACTCCCATCAACTCCTCCTCCTGTCATCTCACACTGTCTCTTCCTCTGGCATCCTTCATTTTTACACACGTTGCAACCACGCTATTTCTCTCCCCAGTTTTCGTTCCAGTGATCTGGTTCAGAAAGAGCTGACAATGATTTACAAGTCCTGCTAGACTTGGCCTTTTACAAATTACTCACACCGTTGGCAAGAATCTACGCTTCAGATGGGTATGTGTGTGTGGGAAAGGTGTAGATACTCCCTTTGTATCCTAGTTCTTCGGTTTTCAGGAACATCCATTAAGCAGTGGGTACCAGACTACCAAGGGCACCTCTCCTTGGCAGTAGCAAGCCTTTAGTATTGCACACCCCCAAGCAAATGCAGAGGTAGCCCACAGACCTGCTCAAGCATCTGTTGTCTTCCTCACCAATTGCAGCTTTGAAGCAGCAAGGCAAAGGCAAATATTGCCGTTCCCTTCACCCCACTGCAAAGGCAAGAAACTCTTCCCATTTGATCTCCCTTTCTCGACTGCTTGTAGCATCCCAGCTGACTCTCCCATGCCCGGGAGGTATCAGATATTCACTCTCTCAATTACTCAAAACAATTCAATGCATTTTAATAATATTTAAACAGGTTAAAAAAAATCTACTAATAAACTGGGTATTACTATGGATTGCTGCTAAACCACAGTGGGTACTTCAGGTTTTCAGAAGGCAACACCTGGCAGATAAAAACAGCTCAACACATCTAATGCCTTTTATATCACCAATGTGCAAGGTGGTTTTTACCAATTTATAGTGATTTTCCTGATCCAAGGTGCCCCATTTCACTTTCATATCAGATGACTGTTGGATACTGGCATTTAACAGCATTCTGGATTAGGCAAGGATACGCAGCTGCTCCAAGTTCATTCAGGAAGGAGACAGCCTGCCTTTTTTGAATTCCAAATTGATAAGAAGGTCACACTGAAAGAATTAATAAGCAGGAAGGTATGGAAATGAGAGTGTGAGTTGAGAGGAGTTGTGTTAGAGGTAAAACATGAATAGGAAGAATAAGCAGTAAGGAACAGGTTATAAAGTACAAATGATAGCCTGCAGTAATGATGTCAGTGAACATCTGAGACAAGAAAACTGAAACAGCACAGTGTCTTGGTAATAACAGGTCTATCCAAATGGAGGTAACAGGCTGAAGACAAACCCTTCAAACCCCAACATTCTCCTGTCACCCCAATTACTGTGATATCAGAGCAGCTTTGTGTATGTGCACTGTCCTTCACCAGAAGGAAGGGAGAAGTCCAGTTCCACATTTTGCATCTATGAAGCAGCCTGCTGACAGATACAGCAGCAAAAATCCTTACAGCTGCACTTGACAGCTGAGCACTTCCCTGCATGTAGCATGGAAAATATTTCCCACATTAAGGCTTCTCCAGATTGTGCACTTGCACTTACCTTGATACCTCACAGATCTTGCTCTGTTACACAAAGTTCTTGCTCTGTTACTTGGGACACTATAAATCCATTAGTTTTCTCTTAACAGATAGGAATTGGTTTTGGCATTTAAAACAAACAAAGGTTCATTATCTATCTCTGTGAAACAAGTAGAGAAAAAAAATAGTTTGAAAAAGGAAGTCATGACCAGTGAAGGCTATCTGAATTCAATGTCAAGTGATCTTTTTCCCAACTGCACACTGCAAAATTTGTACATTTTTTCAGGAAGATAAAAAGCTCCACTTCTGTTGGGCTTCCTCTGCAGTGCTCATGGAAAGTTTCAAGTCAGCTCTGGCTCTTAACAAATTCTTACTCTCTTTTCTTCCCCAACTTGAGTCAAATTATTACTGGGTCTCAAGAACAAAACATTTTCCTGTGCAAAGCAGCTTAGCTTTTGAATAAACAAACACACAGAATCAAACTTGGTCCTGTTTAGGAAATATTTACAAAATACAAATATTAGTCAAATATAAAACCCATGTGTTTAAGATGCTTCTAAATCAACCTTAGACACAAGGAGAAAGTAGCACCATGATCCAGTTCCACAAGAGAACTTAGGACAGTGATACCAAACACTAGCGGGTCTCAGGTGAGTGCACAGGAAGTACTGCTTCCACTAAAGAGGTAGGTACTAGAAAACATCACAATGAAAGCCAACTGACACAGAATGCCAAAAAGGTGTGTGAAATCCCACATCTTCCTCAGCCCCCAACACGCTCTTGCAATCCTACCTTTGACTGCCTAAGCACCTGGACCCCAAACTTTTGCCTCAGGACACTTATTTTTACTCCATAACAGATTAACTGTAAAAAGGACTCAACCAGGAGAACAAAGTAGGCTAAAAGATCTCCTGAGCATGAGCAGATTGGCACCACCCTGTTCAGAATCTCATCTCAAACGTGAGTCTGGAGTGGGGTTTGGGAGGGAAGCAACTACATAAGCAGTTGATGCCAGGTCCCCTGGTAGGATTAACACTAGACTGGCCATTTTCTCCCCAGTAGTAGGTTCAGAAGTCACCTGTACCTGCTAAATTATACAACAGCAACTCACCACTAAACAGGCTTATCAAAGATGTAACAGTTACATTTTTTTGATAGCATCAAGACTGGATATGGACCCACCAAACAAGAAGTAAACTTCTCTGCAAGGATAATCATACATTCTTGCCATTCTTTCACTCTACGAGGAAACATTTCCTTTTCAACTTTCAGCTTTAGCAGCTGATTTTTTCCCATGAGCCTAATTTTTTCAGGTAATACATAACCATAACACCTTGCCAAATGGCAACATCAGTGTCACTCATCTGATTTCAGACAAGAATATCAATTTAGTTTTACAAGAAGGAGAGCTAAGTTAGATATCTTGTTCTGTTTATTTTTGTTACTTCTGTTACTTGATAGCTATTCATAATTGAGGTTTAATTGACTCCAAATATGCTTCTCTTTCTTAGTATATGGTTAAAATTGTTGTTTCCATAAGATTTTATGCAATGGAGGCCAAACAGAGTTTCTATTTGTGTCCAAAGTAAGAAAGTGCAATCTTGTGGTAGAGCAAAAGCAGCAGATTTTGTAGAGAAGTGCAACAAAGGTTGTTGTAAAACTTCTATGTCCTGCGTATTCAAGGTACATCGATTTTAAGGAAATTTTTTTGCTTTCTAAAAAGATGAGCTGATTAAAAAGGCAATCATAATCTTATAACTTAGAGCTGGGCTTAGATACTCTGACATCACTACCTTGGTATCAGACCATCTGTATCAGAGCATAATTTCAGACCAATCATCCCGAGAACAGTTAAAGTAATATTAAAAACTAAACAAGAAACTTTTCCTAGAAAACACAAAAGGTTCCTACAACAGGACACTCCATGCAAGAAACTAACTAGGATATATAAATTCCCTCATGATTCAAGAGGGAACAATAACATATTGTAAAAGACAGGCAAGCCCAACAATCCTTGCCACTGGAAAGCCTGGCTCCAAGACACAAAATCTAACTTAGCAACTTGGGCCAAGCTCAGGAACAGGAGAAGGACACAACTGCCACAGGGCACCACCACACCAAAGAGTGTCAGAACAATGATGCTACATCCAACATGTATTTTCCAACTCTGTCACTGCCCCACTAATAATTACTTCTAATTACTGTGGCTGTGATAGCTAAGGGATATCTATCATCCTTCTGCCTACCGCAGCAGCCATAGGTGCACTCCTCCATAGATGCACTTTTACTAAAGTAAATATCACCTGCACTTCTGAAATGCTCACCTGATCCTGCTCTTGAGGTCAGCAGCAAAACTCTCAAATGACACTGGAGCAGGATGAAACCAGCCATGACAATTTTGGTGTTTGTTTATATACTGAAGCAAAAGCAAGCCTCCTAACTGGAGATAGACACATCACTGTCCCCACAACAGGGGGTAAAGGNAAAAAAAAAAAGAGGAACTGAAATAAATACCATGTGAATTTTTAACCAGATACCCAAATGGAAACAGCTTGTTCAAAAAAACTGTAAGATTAGGGAAAAGAGACTTTCTCTCCACAAGACTTTGCCCCAACAGCATATGCAACTTCTGTTACACTATCAGTGGCAGGTAAACTGGACAATGAAGAAAGACCTATGTGATAGTTGCAGAGAAGGCATCTCTAGCTGTAAAGTACTTTCTATTGAAAATGTGCTTTGAAGATTCATTTAGTTATTGTACCTGAAGTTGCTCTTCTTAGGTTGGGAAGCTCACAAGCTATTAAAGTAGCCCATTCCTACTGCTGGTTCCCGTGTGGCATCATGGTTCCTGTGTCGCATCACCAATTTTACTAGGAAATGAAAGTTTCTTTTCCTCTCTCCACCTTGAAGTTTTGAAACAACCTACATATCCTATTTGACTTTTCTATAATCATTTGGCAGAAACAAGAAACGTATGGGTGGAAAACAATGCTTAGAGTAAAGTCTGTGGTAACTGTATGCTCAGCTTATTTCAAGTATTTTAGGAATTGAAAGGAGCACAGATGTAATTTTAATGACTGAAGGTCTTTCCAAAGATGAAATGTTTGGGTAAAACCTCACTGCATAGGGTCTCTGGACTTCCTTGATCTTCTCCAAGTTCTAGATTTGGATCACCCTGATGAAGAATTCTCTCTTCAGCACACAACATCCAACTGTCTACGTTTCAAAGGAGCAGATGATGAGTGTCTTGTATTTCAAAACTGGTCATTACTACAGTTTACTACTGTTCTGTGACTTCAAAAAACACAGGATCAAAGTTTTCATTTGTTCTGAAACAGTGGAGGGACTATTACAATTATTAGAATGAATCTGGGCTCTTTTACTAGGAGGCCCAGAGCATCTGCAATGACCCCAAGCCCACTGAAAGGATGCCACCCCACGATGGTGGAAACAGGGAACAAGCTGGCATGTAAGGAAGCATCTGTACCCCATTTCTCAGACCTATAGGACATGCAATGCTCCACTCAGACCAGCCAAAGATAGAGCCCTGAGTATTAGAAACAAAGGATCATGGAGAAAAATTATCTATCAGCTATTGGGGAATGTGAGAAGGTGTATGCACATCAGTTGCTCGTCCAGTGCTTGGGCCTCCAGTGATGCAGGAAGTGAACACAGGGTCTGACTGGAGGACTTGGCCACAGAGTGCAACAGTGCTCCAGCTGGGTTCCAGCCCTGGCTGCAGCCCTGCAGGTCACTGGCCAATGTCACACACAGGAATTTGGCAGCACATGCATTTCTGCTCAGTGCTGGGGCCCTGGGAGGCCTGTCCTCCTCTGGACGTCTGGTTGGAGTTACCTTAAGGATCTCAAACAACTTTTGTTCTCAAATTCAGGCTTTTAAAACTTATTGTTGCAGATGTCCAGCCAGCAGAAATGTTTACAGGCAGACCAGTTTTAAGGGCTGTGTCTTGTTTAAACTAGTGAACTAGTTGTTCTGTTGTTTGGTTTATTTTTTTAAAATCAGAGAACCAATTTTCCATAGGCAATCTGGCATCCCACCAGCTGGAATAGCCTCACGATCTGGGTGCTCTGGAGATGTGAAACATATCTACATTAATGATAGAAGCCTGGGACCAGTCTCTGGCCATGAGGCCACCTGGCATAGAAACCAGCACCTGCATCCAAGCTATATTCTGAAAATGGTCCCTGGTACAAGCCGACTCCCAAACCCTGTCTGGGGACTGTTTGATGCTGTGCAAATTGGTTTATGGCAAGATCAGTTCCTGATATCACAACCATAGAGTACTGCCAGCCAGATACCCGTGCTTGAAAACACACCCTCATGAGATTTAATTTATTAGAAGTACAGTCATTATAGCAATTGGACATGGGTTCAGCTGCCCATTTCTCCCAGCTGGTTTATGCAGCCAGGAAAAAAAGGAAACAATACTGATCCCACTGAAGTCTGCCCTACATATGCCACCCTGTGCAATACTGGGCTTGTCTAAAACAACTGGAAAGTGTGAACAACGAGGGGTTTACTGTTTCTGCTCATGAGAGTTCTTCTTTCTTGTTACATTGTACACTGCAATAGTATCTCAAGGTGATCCATATTTTCCCACTTTCCTTCCTCCGTTTTTATTAGCCTGAGGTCAGTGCAACGGCATTGGCCAACAATTAGATAAACACCGTTTTTTGGCTTAGAGTTATCATACATAGCAATAAAGGGAAATGAATCTCAAAACAAAGAGACAACCATTGCCAGGATAATGCTTCAGAGTATCACAACTACCAGCTTGCAAATTAGGAGATTGCCTGCAAACACAGGCAGTATCGTTTTATTTCTGGAAAAATACCATTGAGTCTGAGGTGTCAATACATGCATACACACTGCTTTTTGAAACCATTGTTTGCACTTTTTAATCCACATGCAAAATACTGAAACACAGATCACTAAGCAATTACCCATGTCATTTTCCTTGCCCACCTCCAGAATTTTTGTCAAATGGTTATTGATCTGCTTCTGCCATATCATTTTGTATATAAAACACTAGCCTACAGAGTTAGTAGTTAAGGCTTTGTGCTTAAGAGCTGAATAACAATTACAGTTTTTTCTAAAAGAATTTGCTCTTAAAACCATGTAAAAATGTCTGTTCATGGCAAAAAGTGCATGTGAACACAAGCTGTGTTTTAGAGCAAAGGAAAGACCATGGGACACACTGACTGAGGCAGACCAAGCCATTTGTTAGGTTTATCTGTGCTTCCTGCTGGTGACCTCAGTACTTGCAGTCCTTGGGCCATCCGTTCAGGTGTGTTCACGCGTTGCAAAAAGCAGACAATGATGTTCATTCCTCAAAAAACAGGGTTTAGGTCATCAGGTTTTTAGAAGGATAAATGTAAGCTGTGATCAAAAGGATGCTGTGGATGAAACTAGCTGGGGATGGAAACTTCTTGGCTTGGTTTCCTGGTCACAAAAATTTATTAAGGAAATGCTTACCAAGCTTCTCTCTTATCTACCAAAGAACCTACTGGAGAGGAGAAAAAGAAGGAGTAAAAGCGTCTGGAATCACAGAGGAGCTTTCAGAATTCAGATAAAGTTCATGCATTTTTCAGCCACTACAGAATGTAAATTTTTTAAAAACAAACAGTATATTCATAGCTCCCTTTCCCTACTTTCTCTGGTATATAATACAGGTTAGTGACAGTATTTGAGGAAATTTTTACTGCTGGGAACTGAAGGATCATGACCTTATATATTTATAGCATTTCTTGTTTAACAAAAAATCCCCTACCTTTGCTTTTAATCTTCCACTGTAAACCCAACACTTTGGAACCTGAGTTAGTGTTACAAGCTACAGAAGGATTTCTTCCCTTTCTCCTGCTCATGTGCATTCCAACTATATTAGCAACCATACAAACTGTACAAAGCAAAATATGGAATGTCAAACAACAGAGATACCAAATGTTCCCCCGGAGCAACATCTGCACAAATCCTGCCTACAGTCAGACTGAGAGAAGGCCTCTGCAACAGTCCATTCCACTCAACAGGGCTCCTCATCTGCTTGTGTGTCACAGCTCAGGCTGCCACAGGACTCCAGGCACCAGAGCAAGTGCTCCAAAATTTTATATGCTTTTGATTTTTGGTTACAAATAAACCTGGCAACAAGGGGGATCAGAATGTGAACCTGGAAGTTCATTGTTTGTATGGATCTGAGCTGATGTCTCTGCTGGAAATCTGGAAAGATCATTGTTGATATTTTGAAAGCATGATGATGGATTCATCTATTCCCACTCATTTACTGGCAGTTCCCGAAGCTAGCAAGAAGAGATTTGCTTATGAAGTCTGACTCATTTCCTGAAAGGAAAAGACTGCACTCTTCTTTGGAAATGGATTAGTGCCTATACATTGTGTAACCAGTCTCTCTATGTAATACACTGTGCCAAATACAGTGGTCTACCACCCATTGCAGTTGACACTCTTAAACCTGCTGCTTCCCCAGCTTTCCCTGCCTAAAGAAATCCAGCATATGTCCATTCTTGGCCGCCAACACCAGCTAATGCAGTCTCAAAAACTCCTTGTCAGGAGGCAAAAAGTCCTGACTTAAGATGCAACACAACCTAGAAAACCTGAGGTACTATCAGACAGGCTTTTGCTCGTCAGACAGCACTAAAAGTCTAAGTTACTAAGGCAGCACACAAAATGGTCCAGCAAGTCTCTGGCAGATGCAAAATGCACTTTTGGGGCTTAACTATAATTATTCTGACTGAATAGGACAAAGGGGTCAGTGGAACAGAACAAAATGTATCACTCCACTGCAGCAAGAGGTATTAACTTCTCAATTCCAGTAATTAAATGACTTCCCTCCAGGCCTAGGGTACAATAAAGGCAAAGGTGTCAATTTTGACTTGATAGATACATTATGTTTTCACCCTCCTTCCTCAGCACAATTAATGTACTTTAGTCCACTTTTCCCCATATAAGTACTACTGCACTGCATTACTTAGATATTTAGTTTTTATCAGTATCTGCTTCTGCCTATGACAACATAAACTGTTCCTGTGGCATATTAAAAGCATAGAGAACATTCACCTCTAGAAGCCAAACATGAGACTCTTCAGCAAAGACTCTTCCACCTTCCCTTAAGCTCCTGGACAGCAAAAAGCAGGCTACACGGAGGCTGCTGCCTGATCAAGGACTCCTGTCCCACAGGACTTTGAAGCAATGGGACCAACAGGGCAAGAACAGGCACAAGGGCTATATGTCTGATGTTGGAAAACAGCACAGACATGAGCTTTCCTATTTGCCTTCCAGTAATTGCAGAGGCTCAATCAGCCTATGACAACAGTTTACTGTTGGTGCAGCGGCTGAAACAGCGGATAAAGCAAAGGCATGACTCGTAAGTCCAGCCAAGACGTGGAGATCTCCCATGCCACCAGAATGCTGCAGCTGTCTTTAGTCAACCCCACATGCAGTAGAAGCTAGGCTGAACCACAGGCTATGTCCTTAGCATCAAAGCAGAAAGCACATCCTTGGAAATCCTACTTACTTTCTATCCCATAGAATGCACGTGGTGTTGCAAAACATGAAGCCTTTGAAATATCAATTTGAACCACCCGTTGCATGGATGACTCCATAGCCCACATTTGCTCTAGCAAAACACAGAGCGGAGAGGAGGGGCAGAGCTTCTCTGTATTAAATGGGAAAAAAGGGATGGAGTATAGAATAATAATAACGGTAAGGATCAAGAATAAAACATGTGAAGTAAGGATAATTCAGCACATAAGCAAAATGAGTGCAAACTAGTTACAAACAGAATGTAGACTATCATTTCCAGTTTCACAGCAGATTCCCAAAGTGTATGTTTGTGGGAAATGAGGCAAAGTCCTTAATGAGGACCTACCTCTTGAAAGGGATTACATTACATGGTTTTCTGAGATAAGGGGCATTTCTTTATATGAAAAGGTAATCCCTTCTGGATCTTTGTGTAATAAACTGGCCTAGAAACATACCTATAGGCAAATACCTTACAGAATATTGAGTTCATCACTTGACCTTGCAGTGCCAGCTGGCATCTGCAAGAAAAGAAACTTCAGTGTGGAAATTCTCGGAAAAGCATCCAAGTCAGAGGAGACATCTATAAGATAAGCTTTGCTGTACTGACACAGAAAGGCTAAACAGTGACAAGAAAAGCAACAGAACAGCCTAATTTTCAGTGGTCTCCTACTTCATCTTATCTTGCATCACAATAAACCTACTGGATTTCCTCTTTCAGTCACTGTTTATATGCTTTTTTATTTCAAAGCACAGGTAAGTTAATAGTGTGGAAGACAGAGTCTTTTGGTACTTAGATATCTAAATCTTGAAACCATTGTACCAGAATATGTAACACTGCTCTGAATCAACACCAAAACCCTCTCATCTCCCATCCTCTAGCATGCACTTGATTGCATTAACGCAATTATGTTTTCACTGTATCTTATTATCTTTATATCTAAAGTAAAAGCTTTCGCACTGATTCATGATTGGACTTTATTAGAGCTTTAAGAAAGAAAAAAAAAGCTGTTTACTTTAAGGCCCTAAAGTATTTTACAGAGCAGATGAGGCTCCTGCTTCAGAATAAAATTAGGCCTTTATTTCCTATTATAAATGAATTTGAAGCCAAAGGTAAATTTATCAAATTTTTACTCGCTGCTGGAGGTGCAAAATCTCATTATCTGTCACGTTCTAAATACAGGTATGGACCTCCTCTCCTTATCCCTTCAAGGCAGCACTGTACTTGCGCTATCACCTGAATCCAAATAATTCAACCTGGTGGCAAAATAGGCCACTTCACATTAGGACAGCCTTTTCGCTTTCGCACTGACACAGGACTCGACTCCTAAGGAAACCACTCCTAAGGAAACCACGATTACAGGCTTGTAAAGGTCAAAAGCACTGCCTTCTGGGGCTGATTGATCACTACTGTTATTGCAAAAACCTGTTAAACGCATTGATCTTTTACCTCACAGTAATAGTAGGGAACGATACAGGACTTGGAGAATAAAAGACACCGTTAGACAAAACTTTTCAGTAAACTTGGCAGCAGTACAGCAGTGCTCTTCTACCCAGAACTGTGCTTTGGCGTCGTCTTCGATTCAGTGCTCAAAACCTTAAGAGTTCCCCGAAAAACTTAATTGGAGTGGTGAATACACATGGTGTGACAAGCAAAGCCCATATGTTCAAAGTCTAGCCAAGGTTAGTTACACAACGCTATTTCCTGCAGTCTGACTAAGAGTAAAATTAATACACTACTTCTCTTAAGCCAGCCTCCACAACTGTTCTCCCGCTCATGAGGATGAAGGACGTATTTTGTCCATCTATAACTTGGGCACAATCTAATTTGTAAAATTTATTACTCACCTTCTGATAGCCAAATATCCATTTTGGCCATTATTTATGTGCAGTTCTAAGCCATCAGGCACACAGACTGTGACATATGAAGAACCCCAAGAGATGCATATGGTTTTGTGATTATGTAAAGCTCCCTCCCTGGAGGGCTGCCTCCTAAGCTTACCCTCTCCTACTTATCCTTTCACGAAATTGTCCTTTTCCTTCAGGCTTGTTCCAGCCACTTGCCCAACCTGCTTGGTCAGGTACTTGTCATTCCTGTGTGTATCTTTGTTTTATAGTTTTCCCATTTGCGTCATTTCTTTACCACGCAAAAGTATAAAGAGAGAAGTTTTAATTTCTCTTTTCTAAAATGACCCATGCAGAACAAGGCTCTGCTGAACCGGATGCATCCTACTGTGTGTGGCTATTCTCAGTATCCCACAGCTGCTGCTCCCATTCCCTCTCAGGGTGCCCCATCCCATCCCATCCTGCCGCATCCAGCAGCACCATCACTCCCTCGCACTGTATGCACAAGGGAAACAGCTGTGTTTTTTCTTGCTCCAGACTACTAGGGACTACTGCAATTCTTATCAAATCCCTGGGCAAATACATGCAGATACTGGCAGTTTTATATAAACCCACTCATCTTTGGCAGGTGTGTGATGAAGCACCACAGCAAAGCAACTAAACACAGCTTCAGGGTGCTTTTATGCAAATGCTCTACCAGTGTCTGAGAGGTTACAGAACACAGTGATGCACAGAGGACACTTGTGCAAAAGCCAGTTGCTCTTCTTAGGATATTGCACATTATTTAAGAAGCTTTCAGAGTTCCTGAGCATGGAAGCAGCCACGTGCCTACAGTGTGCCCTCCCATTCTCTCCTTCCTATTTGATCTCTGAGCTGCTACGTATATTCTGACTTCTCCCAGGGCTATTACAAGCAGCATTTTACAAAATGCGTGCCACTTCCCTGCAGTTCTCTTTCATGTATTATCCCAGAGCTGAAAGATGTAGTGGGAAATTTGTGTACAGATCACTGTCAGCAGATGCCATGCAGGAACCAATGCAGCTGGACAGAGGGAAAGAAAAAAAAGAGTCTTAGTAAACAAAATACTATGAGGTAGGTCAAGTGAGCTATTGACATATTTCTATTGTGCTACAATGTCACATGTTATTTGATACCTTCAGTCTGCTAAGTGACCTTCAATGAAAGGCCAGCTTTTACTTAGCTAGCATGGTAGCTTCAAAAGTGTTGCAATTCGTTTTGTGTAAGCTATTGAGGTTGTTAATTGTTGCAGATCTCTGCCTCCTCTAGACATGCTTAGCTTGAGGAGATAAAGCAATAAGTTTCCTACAATGATACATTTTTACTTATATGCCATCTCTGTACTGCATGCGCTCCATAACTGGTATTTGTTTTTCTTCCAGGGTCTGCAGGCCACACACAGAGGTGGCATTGTGCAGTCCCCTCTTGGCAAGTAGCGTCATTCAGCTGCAGAACTGGAGAGACTGCAGGGGAAGGTCACCAAGCCTGACATGAGACACGCTGATGAGAGATCCAGCCTCTGTGTAAGATGCCAGGGAAATTAAGATGGGGTCAGAGAAGACAAGAAGAAAAATGAGAACTGGTTAATATGGGAAGAAGATGCACCATTCCAAAACTTGCTGCAACTCAAGAACACTGTTCAGCAGCTGGCAGAAAAAGAGGCTACCACGAGGCAAACTGAAGGTGTATTAAGTAGCTCTTCTTCTACCAAATAATGCTTGTATGGTAAGATACATTCACCTACATCTTTTATATAAAGAATAATCTCTTAAATAGAGAGGTGAGTAAAACCCACTGCACCTCTAACTCTAAATGCTAAAGTACCTAATGTTCTACTCTATTTTGATGCCTAACTGCACTGCTGAAGCTGGGTCTGTACGAGCTGTGGTCCAAGTCATGTCACAGCACATTTTTGCAGCAGTCATCTTGCAGTTAAGACATGAATTTAATGCAACTTCAGGAGTTCCACTATTTTGTGCATTGACCTACATGAGCTAATAGTTACAGGATAGCTCAAATCAGAAAGACAAGACTAAATGCTTGTGCTTTAAATCTCTAATTGACACACACAGGAGAGCATCGCCAGGCAAGGGATATAGAAGCTCTGACAAACTTCAACAAGTCATCTTCTGGTGGCACAAAATGCCACAGAGGGTAACAAGAAAATGAAACAGGGAAAAAAAAACCAAAAACATACAAAAAACCAAAACAAAACCAAACAAAACCACAAAAAATCACAATACAAACAAACAACGCCTCCCCCCAAAAACAACAAAAGAAAATCCAACCAACCAAACAAAAAAAAACCCACCAAAATACCCAACTCCCCCAAAAACAACCCCTCCCCCCCAATAATTCCTCAAGAAAAACAAACAAACAAAAACACCCTCTACACAAACCACAAAACAAAATGTTGCAAAGTCTCCCACAAGTTATTAAGTGGAGTTTATCATTCCCAACAAGCATTCAGCAAGACATTTTATGTGCTAGTCTCAAATTTTGGCATCTCAACAGGATACATGTTAGTCAAATCAGGAACAGTTACTTTTCAACATCTGCAACAGTGTCTGATTCCAAGTGCTTTTGGATCTTGTCTTCTCTTAAACCGCTTGCCAGCATCCACTTCTTTCACTCAGCCAGCACTAACCTCCACCCTGACCTTTACTCCAAACACAGTCATCAAATTACAACACACCCAAAAAATTTAGCTTAAAAAAAAAATCAGAGCAACCAAGTCACATCTACAGCAATAGGTCTCTTTGTTTCCTTTCAACAACTTTATCGGCGACGGATGTTTTTATCAAAATTTAAAAAACCTCCCAGGTTTTTAACCGTCCCAGGCAGGAACAAGTCTTTTTACACCTGTGAAGAGCATCCACACCTTCTGCACTGCTTGAGCTACTGCTCATGCTGCAATCACTGGGTGTGAAACCTACAGGCTTAGACCGATAAACATACACAAACAGTATCAAAATCAGCTCTCACACCACCTGCACATCTGCTGTGAAGCAACAGTCACACACAAGGCAGAGCAGATATCAGCGACATAACCTTGTGCTTAGATATGAATTACAGACCTGTACTGCAACCACACTGCTGGGCAAAGCAATCACTTTCTACGACTCCACCACAGGAGAAAGGAAACCCAGAGAGTTTACCAGGATTCTGCAGTTCCTTGCACCCTGCTTGAATGCAGCACTCCTGTGAAGAATCCCACCTTATCACTGGAGCTTTTTCACAGGCATAAACTATAATGCTATATGCTTAATGTTCTGGGTCTGGACAAACCACAAGGAGAAAAAGATTGCTTTTGATATACTTAAGGATGGAAAGATCACAGTTCTCCAGGCCAGAAGGCATGTCAGCAGGAAGCAAAGACAAATCCCACATTTCTTGTCACATATGCACATTCCCATGCCTAGTTCACTGCTAGTTTGGCAAAGATATTTAATTTACACTTGGACTTTAATTTTTTTGTACCCCCTAAAAAACCTGTTAGTTAGCATATCCAAAAGACAAGCTTTGAACGACAGCTTAAGTGCACATCTGTATTTAAAAACCTCAAACTGTAAAGCAAACCTAGCAATACAAGCTCTGCACAGTTTCCTCTATGCAAGATGAAGACGTTGTTTATACAGTGATCCATACAAAGAAGCTGAAACATCTGAGCTTGAAAGGAACTTAAGATGATACAAGGTAGTGGAGAAGACAAAATAAAAAACTTATGGCATAAATATTTTTCTCCTACGTCTTGTCACCTTGTAAGAGACTAGAAAACCCATTTTTTAAAAAGAAAAAGTTGACTATGAAAACTTTTAGTTCTTATGAATACTTTAGGGGGAACAGTTCTTGACTGCAACACTTACATTTACAAGGTCTGTAGCATGGAAGTGAGCAAAGAACTCCCACCTGAAAAAAGGGATAGAACAGAGTTCATAATTACCAGGAAAGCTACTTACACCAGCCCACATCTAAGCTTTCCTCACCTACAATACAGCTAGTGGTAAAAAGACGGCTAGTGGCAAAGTGTAGGTTTACCACGACCCACCCAGCCCCCTCCTGCCAGTCTTTCACGGTGACACATGATCAGCACTTCAGACATCCAGCTGAATTAGCACTCACATCACTGGCAGGCTCTTGAGAAACACAGAAGTGTGTCAACACCAAGCAGAACTGCTTGCACTGAAAGCTGGATGAGTCAGTGCACTTGTCCCACTGTATCCCCATGCCCAGGTAAGATTAATGACACTAAATCTTCTCTGGAGCATAGAGTTAGATATGTCTGAACTTGACATGCCAGTGACCTACTTTTCAGACATGCCCAACACCCACATCTCCCTATGAAGGCAACAAAAGACTAGGACTCTCAGCAATTTTGAAATGGTAGGACATCCTTTTAATACAGAGGAACAGATGACAATTTAGGGTCAGCTGCACACTTTAGGAAAATCCCACTTTAGCTTCACATGGGCATTCAATGCTATGGATCAATCAAGACACTATATATTCAGCTACATATGTCTGTTAATTCCACATGTTAGGTGGCAGGTGAAAGAGCATGGATGAAAGCTAATAACTTCTTTCTTGGAGCCATCCTTCATCAGGTGTATACATTCTTGGATAACAAATGTTGCCACTACTTTAACTCTCACCTGCCTAGACAGTTGCATCCCTTTCCTTAGAAGAAAAACACAAAATACCTTATCCCTCCCTATACACACCAGTAGTATTGTAGAGATACAGGCTGTCTATTTTGCCCTGGTAAGGAATCAGAAAACCCACTAAGATTAGGACATAATGCACATCATTCAATTAACATGACTGACCATGATTCAGAAGAGAAAATCTGTAGCGCATACAGAAGACACACACTAAAAGGAAACTCTAACCTTGCTGGGCACCTGAAGTTTAGATAACCTAGTTAAATATGTAAACCCCCTTGAGATTTCTTCCTTCTCCCTCTAAGCCACTTTTTATGAGGAATAACCACACCCTCTATTATTACTCAGTTTTCATTTTATTTCTTAAAATATGTGGGGTCTGGACCTACAAATATGATTCAGGCTATATAATGCATGATTATGTCTTCAAGCTATAGCTGAAACCACTTCCATGTTGTTTAAAACCAGATAAAACCACTGGTGCCATACAAAATTGAGACCAGGGACCATGCTAGCTCATGTTTTGAAAGGTTTAAGGGTATAAGGCCACATCACGCAGCAAAGGAAACCTTTATTGTGATACCTAGCTGTTGCCTAAGACTATCAGCAACTTCAATAATGATATGTTCAGTCATTAGCCAGCAAAACAACTCTTTCTTCATCTACAGAAGATGTCCCAGCCTGAAGCAAGTGCTGGAGGTGGTGAGTCATTCAGCTGAAGTTCTCTGCAAAAGTTTCAGAACATTTCTCATATGAGCAGTGCATATCACAGGCTGGGAAACATGGATGAAACTCACTTATTTGGCTAACAAGTAAAGAGACAGATAACATCTCCATAACACAGTCCTTTGCAGTTTCGAGGAAGCTCTAAAAGCCCTCCACATTCCAAAGCCATTAAACAACCAAGTCAACACTATCACTGGAAGGCAATTTACCAGAAGGAAAATTTACCATAAGAATCTGCATAAGCCTAATCATAATCCACAGGTATTAAAAGTCTGGTAAATTATGCTTTCACCCCAGGTATCCTAAAATCTCCAAATTAGACTGCCAATCTGCTATTCCTTCCAAGGAAGTCATAGACTCCTAACTTTTAATAAAAATAAAAATCCTAATGCAGGTAGAAAATTAAAGAAAGAGCCATCAACCAGCATCTTCATGCCTAAAGAAATAAAAGGCAGGATCACAGCTTATAGCATTTCAAGGACACTGCAAAACAGCCCCACGAGCAAGCACATTACCTGGTTAATGCCTTGAAACTGAAAATAGCCTCCAGAACCTTCAGACTTACTCCAGTACTTTATTGTCTGTAGAGATATCCTGTATTACCAGCAAAACTTTAGACATCTATAAGCACTTCTAGCAGAAGATTTCTATAACCTCTTTGATCAGCAAGCAGGATCTGATTGATTTACACCAGGGATTTGCTGTGGGATGGGAAGGATGAGGGTGGTTCTCATGAACTAGTGAGTTTCTTGATGTGAAACCCCTATCTTCTTCTTCACTGCCTGTTTCTTGAACCTGACATATCAGTTACTAGTGAAAACAAATATATCTGATTGATCCTTTTCTCTACACAGAAATATCAGCCCGGACCATCAACCTATTATTAACAACTAAAGCTACTTATTTTTTTCTAAGGTAGGGGGAGAGGCAGAGATTGAGAGAGACATCTATAAGAGAGGAAATGAATTTCAGGAATATCTTCTTACAGGCAAAAGTATTGGTCGAGTAAGCCTAACAAGTTACAGTGAACCAAAACAAGCTCAAGCTCTGTTCAACATCACATCAAATACACAGAAAATGTAAAGACAATGAAACCGTGAGCACAAAACAATGTAAAAGTCTGCTTAAAGTCCCTTTGACACTGTAATTGAGTTTCAAGTATCTCAGTTCCTTTTCCTACAAGGCATATGAGTTCACTTGGAGACCTCAGCCTAGACTTCAGTGATCTTAAATTTGCACATATTTGACAGTCAGCTGAAAACTAAGTCACAGGAAGGACAAAGACAAAATGAAAGAAATACTGACTGTTTTTCAGAAAGCTCAAAGAGACAAAAAAGCAGACACAATTCCATGAGAAACAGTCCACCAAAATACCCTTGAGTATCAAAACATTGGCACTCTGTCTTCCAGTCTTAGGACACAGGTTACACCGTGCACCTGAGTTGAGAAGAAAATCTGCTTAAAAAAGTATTTATAGACATCACAAGAAAAACAAGCCGTTAAAGTAAAATATCTGTTTTGAAGAGTTTTGAAGCTCCAGCTGCAGGACTGAATTAAGTTTGAGATCTTTCAAAAGAGACAGAGTTGCCTCTGGGCAACCTCACACCCTGCACGGCACTGCTAAACGGCCTGAAAGCATTCTCCTCTTTGGCAGCTTTACAACACGGGATTTAACTCCAAGATCTTATCACTGATACATGGTATTTTTAAACAATTACACATAGACGTTTGGAGAGGGGAAACGGGAACCAAAACTACTGTTCTAGCCAATGTCACCGCAAGCTTCAGGCACAGATCTCCCCAGCCTCCCCGGCAATCCTTGTGATGCAGGTGATCTCAAATTCCCTTTTACCCACGTCAAGAAAAGTCACTCAAGTCCTGCAAGTTTTAGCAGCGTCCCAGCCCAGTCGCTGCCCTGACCCACAGAGCGGTGGAGAAGGGGGACACGAAGCTGGAGACTCCTGCTCCAAGCTCCTTCGCCTCCAGGACCTGATGTGGACCAGGACCATACTGGACCACCGGCACCCTGGCGCTTGCCAGGGCTTCGATGATGGAGTGTACAGTCCCCTCAGGATGCTGGTGGTCTGTCACCACCATCGCTCGCCGGCGGCGGTGGTGAACCACGGCAGGACCCGTCCCCTCCCAGCACCGCTCGCCGGTGATGGTGGTAGCGGGGCACCACCCAGGACCCTGCGGCGCGGGTTCTCCACTGCCACCATCGCCGGCGAGCGGTCCTGGGAAGGGACAGACCGCCGCTGCGGCCCCCAGAACCTCCGGGTGCCCGCTTCCAGTACCTGTCCTCGGAGACGCTGATGACCCCGTCCTCCTTGGGCACTATCGCTGCCATGTTCACCACCTCCTGCGAGCCCTCCACCTTGTTGAGCAGGAGAGGCTTGCGAGTCAGCGCCTTGGGCTGGGGCTCCGCCGCCATGGGGCCGGCGGGCACCGCCGCTGCCGCCGGAGGAGGCTACGGCCGGGGGAGGGGGGAGAGAGGCGGCCCGCACTGCCGAGGCGGAGGAGGGACTTGCCGGAGCCGGGCTCTCCCTGGGAATCGGGAACCAACGCGGCGGCGGCGGCGGCACCGCCCCCAAGCAGGGCCGGGCTGGGTCGGGCCGGGCGGGGCCGGAGGATCGGGGCGGGGGTGGAAATGGCGGCGGTCGCCGCCATCTGCCGGAGTGGGGTTATGGTGCCGCGCCTTCGCGGAGGGGAATCCTGCGGCCAGGCGGGGGTTCAACCACACAACTCGTGCCATGGCCACCTTCCCAGGCTGCGGGCTGTCCTCTGGGGGCAGCCCGGCGAGCGAGTCCCGCTCCCGAGCACTGCCCGGATATCACCTGTCGGCACGGTGCGGCTGTCGAGCGGTCCGTCCCGCGGCCGCACTGCGGCGACCGCCTGGCGAAAAAAAGGGGCGTAAAGATTAAACAGAGGGGCGTCTGCTTCTCTCTGTTTACATTTTTCTATCTGAGTTTTTCTTGGAACTGAAGGTAAATACGAGATTTCTGCTGCTACGTTAGACAGGGGCGCAGGCAGGCAGGGCTGGCAGCAGGGCTGCAACGCGACGGCATTCAGACATTCGCCTTCAAACAGCTTATTCCTAAGGGAAACGACACAGACTTCCAGCAGCTCATTTTCATCAAGAGGCTACTCTTCACTCTCTTTTCCTGACAGGTTCATTGAGGTCCAAGAAAGTGAGATAATTTGCCCAGAGCTCTGTGCTAAAAGCCAGTGAAAAGGCAACTTCCTCCAGAGGTATATGCCAAACTCTCATAATCTGTCTTGAAAGATTATGGAAAATCCTGCTCAATGTCTGAACTGTTGTCCTACATTGTAGAAGTTGTCAGCAGACTGGAAAGTGTTATTTCAGCTGTAACTCTAAATTTACCCACACTAAGCCAATGAGCAACAGTTCTCCATGAAAAATATCAGGTATGAAAATATCCATGATCAGGAGTTTAATTTATCTGCAGGAGTAACATACAGCAGCAACAACTATAGAACAAATCCTGATTGCCCACTCACACTTATGCTGCTTATGTAGTAGGCAACAGACGAAAGATATTGTTAAGTCCTTGGGACAGAAACTAAAATTTCAAGATATTTAGTAATCTCTGTTATGCTAAACAAGCAGTATCTGCAGGACCACAGCAAGACATTTAAGCTTTCTCAACTAAAATAGAAGTGTATAAGTGTAGAGGGAAAGGTCTGGTCAGCAACAGCCAATGGCTTATGTAACATCTTAAATGAATAGGCAGTCCCAAACTATTTCCCCGAGGATGTGTGATTGGATTAGATAACATATCTTTCTCATAATTCTTAGATGGGAACTACTACTAAAAAGACAAAACCCCCACCTTCTTACTGATATGGATGATCCTGCCGTCCTTGGCTAGACCTACAGATAAAAATGCTTGTTGCACTACTTGGTGAGGAGTGAGATACTCTTTGAAGATTATGATATGCTTGATAGCCTTCAGAATGGACATGTATCTAAAATTGTCATTTAAAACTGAAGTCTGGCAAGGCCTGCTGACTTTGCGATAGTTTGCATTCAAGATTAGGTACTGTGCATCACTGATACAGAATCAGGGGCTGAGCATATGTTGGAGACAACAGGCTACATGCTCTTGGGAGACCCAGAATACTTTTTTCCAAATGCACTTTTAAGGAAGAAAGTAGTTGAGAAAACTAATGCCTTGAAATGCAAAGCTGTGGGTCACAGGTCTGGAATTGGTCCTACATATCCCCCATATCAGCTGGACCTTCTTCAATTGCCTATTGAAACATCACATTTCCCTATTAACCTTAGCTTTCCTATATTCTGAATCAGTTCCAGGTCCATCTACTTCTTCAAGGTTTAAGACATTGTTGAAAGATATTGACTGATAGGTGAGCATATATTTTGGACCAAAGTCAAATAATAATAATATGCTGAAATCAAATATATGCTTCATGTAAGTGTTTGATCTTTGGAAATAAGTTACCCTTTGGGGAGAGGGGAAGCAAAAAAAAGAAAGACAACACAATGCAAGTGAGGATCTAGGGGCCATTCAAGATAAAATTCTTAAGGGCATTTTTTAAAGCTTATCTGTAATGGTGATTTCCTCTGTAAAACCAGGAAAGTACTTAAATAATAGAAAGGTGTCCTGAGGTCTAGTACATCATTTTAGCAGGTGTGCAAACTTGAGGTCACTGCTCTGACATGAGATGGGGGAAATATTGTTGGAAAATTATTGCACACAGAAGCAATTTTGTTATGACTGAGGGAAGAAAAAGTAATGGATGGAAACCTGGTGAGAGGAGGAAGGGAAGAAAAGAAGAAATAGAAAGATTTCAAAGTGAGAACCTGAAGCTTCCTCCTCCATTTTACCCAACAGGCTAAAAGGATATTGTTGTGATGGTGGAAAAGACATTAAAATTACCAATAATACCTGAGTGTTCTCCCAGATCTACCACTGTCACACACAATACTATCAAAAACTTTTAAAAACCAGTTTTCCTATAATGACAACAACTAATGGACAAAAATAACTGTAGTTAGAAGTTTCACAAACTAAATTTGTTTTAAAAAGTAGCTAATCACGTCTTGCATGACAGTTCAGACAAAGTTAGAATTGCTGTAGACATCAAGTTTAATGAGTACCTACAGAAGCAAGATTAGGGTAGTTTAGAAAAGTGTTTTCCTGTGTAATGGAAAAAAAAATCAGAAAATAAATCTTATAAATACTTCTTAGAAGACCTTTTTTAATTTTCTGTTGTAGCTTTCAGGTCAGATTGCATGGATTAAAAAATATTGCTAGGACTGAAAGCAAGACAACTTAGTAACTGAATTTGAAGCCAAGAAAAGCAATCTTATTCAGTTCTTTTTCTGGATAACAAACAAAAATATCGTAGGATTAAGAATTATTAGATGCTCCTCTGGTATTTGCTTTTTGCAGGAAATTGCAAAACTTACATGGAAGAAAATTTATATGATGCCATCATTTAAAGGATCTTTTTCTTATTGCCATAAATCCTGAGTCAGTAAGAAGTGTGGCTACTAGGTGTGCTTGGATTATCTGAACTTTCTTGGAAAAGTATATCCATCAGTAACTAAGAGTGAAAAACAAGCTGAAAAATGCAAAATGAATTAATATTACCTCATCTTAATTTCTTAGTGTCATTTCCCTTACTCTACCTTTTGGCATGACACCATGGTAAATGAAACATCTGTCAGTTTTGGCCTTTATATGCTTGATGCAGGCTGACTTTCACTCTTTTGATTTCAATAGAGCAGAATTAGGCTGCCTGACTAAGAGCAGTAATAGTGGCCTATGTATTCATGTGCAGGGTGAGGAGAGAAGATCTCAGGAAGGAAGCTGTGCTGTTTTGGACTTGTGCATTCACACACAGTGGAGCCTCTTTCCATGCCCTAGTACTGCACCAGAGCCTTGGAGGACTTTCTCCAGTTTCTCATCTGCAGTCTTGTTTGGAGCTTAGGAGTTGGAGCAAACCGAATTCCTCATCTTTGGCAATTTGCTTTAAAAACTGCTCTCTGGCTCCATCTTCTGTTTGGTTGGTTGGGTTTGGTTTTTTATGTCTTTATTTATTTTGATATATCAGGGTGAGATTCTTTTAAGTTTTACAAACTAAATTTGTTTCAAAAAACCACATCTATGTAATCACATCTGTGACAGTTCAGACAAACAGGAGAGAATCCCAACCAGCAGATGGAAAGGGTGGCCCAGAGAGAAGGGAGCTGTGCTCTCAGCCTGGGGTTTAGATACTCCTGTCTGCAAAGTTGTTACTCTCATTACAAGAGGACATGAAATCCCTTGACCAAAAGGTTGAGCAATATGTTCTGTTCTGGTATGATTGTACTTTTCTACAAAATGATGATCATTACATGATCTGGAAACATAAGTGACATTCTCATACCTTTCAGCTAAAACTGGCAAGCATTGGGGCCACTAAGTATATGTAGGACAATTTAATAAACAGGTTGGCCTCTTTGCAGATGCTATGAAAAACAACCCTTTTACAAAGTACTCAACAATAATGAGAGCAATATTAAAAGTCCCCAAACCAGGCCTTTAATAAAGAAAAACTGGTTTATGGTGATTCATTTTTAGGCCCGAACTATTCAACACATGCCCTTTGGAGCCATTAAGTAATCTGATTCTAGTTGCTCTCACTCTGCAAGAAGGGAACTAGTGTGGGAGCGAAACTGCACTTTGACTGATTCAGTGCTTAAATTTAAAACTGCTCTGTTGACAGCAAGCCAGATTTCAGCTTCTGAGGCCTCTTCCTCAATCCCCCATGTAAAACCAGAAAACTTATATACACAAAAGACAGCCACATAAAAAAGGTAAAACCGCTTGGCAACAAGTAGAGCTGCCTCTCAATAACCATTGAATACAGTAGTGTTTTACTCTTACGCTTTTCTTCTCTGCTTGTTTGTAAACTAAATATTCTCCTGCTTTACAATATATGGGATTTACAGGTTTCTTCTACACCTGCACTTCTATGGAACTGCAAAAATGCATGCTTAAAATTCTCTCCTTCTGTTCTGTCATCGGTGACAGCCTTCATAAGATAGTTACTGAAAAATATTTTTAATTTCAGATGCTACATAATTCTTGGAAGCATGTGGGAAACAAATATAAATGAGCTCTTTATATAGAAAGGCAACTTCATGGAATACCAAAATGTTCTGTGGAAAATTCACTTTTCCATCTTGCTTAAAAATATGAAAGTTGTTACAAAAATGCACACTCAAATTTAACCACTGCACCTTATTTTGCTCCAGGTATTTATCAGTCACACAATGAATAGTATACTGCCTATCATATGTCTGTTAATAAGCCCTGCATGCTAACTGTGAGAGTTTTTTTCTACATTTCCTTAGTTTCAATTTATGCAGTCATCCAAAAAATGAGGATCTATCATAAACAGAGCTTAGATCTGTTCTGGGTCAAAGTTATGGAGAAAAAGATTAGCATTAAAAAATACGCATGGCAGTATTACTGTGTAGCACCTTATTGAGAAGATATACACATTTTTAGCTGCTGTGCAAGTGCTGTTGGCTTTGTAACTGACTGTGAACATGTGAGAACAAAAAAAAAGGGATGCTGTGTCAGTGTGTGGGCTGCAAATGAGAACTTCTGGCTCATACATTTTGCCCCATAAGCAGTTCTGGTATTGTATGCAGTCTTATTGCTGTTTCCTTTGTCCTCATTGATCCTGCTATAGTATTACTCACATTTTGGGCTTCCAACTTGCTGTAAAAAACCCTCTGTAATTTAATTCACTGTCTTTTTGGTGGAACTTTCTGACCACTAATTCTTCTAAGCTCATTATTCTTGTATTTTTCTAGGCCTCAGGACTTCAGAACTTGTTTTCTTCTTCCTAAATCTTCCTTCCCTCTATGATATTGAAGAATCATAAAGTATCACCAGTAAACACATTTTTGTATCTGGAAAATGCATTAAAATCACCTATGTAACCTGCTTGAAAGGTAAATAAATTCCTCTTACATAATTCGTGAACTATATGAAAGCTTTAATGTGTTTCCTTTTCTTTCAACTGAAGTGTGCAGTTAAGAATATATCCAGGGATTGTCAAGGAACTTTTTCTTACAATAACTTTTATACTTTTGTCTTTTAGCTTTTTTTTTTCTTTTTTTTTTTTCCCTCTCACCTTTCCTACCCATGGGCCTACAGTGGATGTTGTTAAATTGGCAAAATGCTTTCAACCATCTGAAACCTCATGAAGTTCAACAAGGTCAAGTGCAAGGTCCTGCACCTGGATCAGTGCAATTCTCTGTATCAATGCAAGTCAGGGGATGAATGGATTAAGAGCAGCCCTGCAGAGATAGTCTTGGGGATACTGGTAGATGAAAAATTGGATATGATCCAGCAATGTGTATTTGCAGCCCAGAAAGCCAATCATACACTGGACTGCATCAAATCATATCCTGGGCTGCAGCATGGCCAGCAGGTCAAGGGAGATGATTCTGCCCCTCTAGTCTGGTGAACCCCCACCTGGATACTGTGGGGTTCAACAGCTCTGGGGTCCCTAACACAAGAAGGACATTGACCTGTTAAAGGAGGTTCAGAGGAGAACCACAGAAATGGTCAGAGGGCTGGAACGCCTCTCCTATGAGAAAAGGCTGAGAGAATTGGGGTTGTTCAGGCTGGAGAAGAGAAAGCACCAAGGAAACTTTATTGTAGTCTTTCAATATATAAAGGCAGCCTATAAGAAAGACAGGGAGAGACTTTTTACCAAGGCCTGTAGTGACAGGACAAGTGGCAAGGGTTTTAAACTGAAGGAAGGTAGGTTTAGATTTGGCGTAAGAAGAAAGTTTTTTTAATAAGGGGGTTGGTGAGACACCAACACAGGTGGCCCAGAGAAGTTGTGAATGCCCCATCCCTGAAAGTGTTCAAAGCCAGGTTGATGGGGCTCTGAGCAACATGGTCTAGTGGAAAGTTCCCTGCCCATGAGAGGTGGGTTGGAAGTATGCGATCTCTAAGATCCCTTTGAACCTGAACCATTCTGTGATTCGATGATCTGACTCCAAAAGGAGAAAAATCAAAAAAGAAAACTACTATTAAAATATAAACCATTGTTCATTGCTTGTTAATATTGAAAGTACGTTTGAAGAAAGAATGCAGGAATATTTAAAAAATAAAAAAGGTCTGATGGAACTTATGGCCGAAAAGATCCTAGCAGTGCTACTGCTAATAGTGCTCTAGCATCATTTTAATACACATTTTTTCAACAGAAAGTTTTTGGAGCTTTTTTATAAATTAGCTCTTACTGCAATTACATGGAAAGCCCCATATTGTATAAATGAAGCATCTGACTCTCTAAAAAAATAGGTAGACCCTTACTAAAGCTGCCCATTTTTGACAACTCAAACCTGTGACAACAAAATTCAAAATTCTTAAATTCAAAAGAATTTAAAAGCTCGTTGTTCCTGAAGCAGGGTAGCTGAACTCATCCTTTCTGTGGAAAATCATTTCTGCAAAGAAGTCCCAAGAAGCAGCTTGAGAGCAAAATTGCAAAAGTTTCAGTGTATGCAGGGACTTATGACTCAGTATCACAGGGCTATTTGAGGAGTTTAAAGAGAATCCCAGATTGTCTAATCAAACTTTTGCATGTCTTACTCTGTGCAAACACTACGTGTTGCCTTCACTTTAGCAGGTAAATCACTGTTTCTGGCTATCACTGCAGGAAGAGGTTCCTCACCCTGTGAGCACATATATACATCCCAGTAATGCCACATTTAGACAGGCACTATCACGAATGGTGTTGTGTAGCATTTGGTTCTCTGATTACCTCATGGGCACTCCTGATAAGCATAATTTTTATTCAAGATAGATTACAGCCAGAACGTCTGATTGCTTTGAACATCTTGCACAGTAGTCGGCCCATATGTTTATCGTCACAATCTACACAGTGCCCTTTGATTCTGAAGAGAGAACCATATCTGAGTCAGGTTTAGCTGCTTTAAGGAGACATCCTTTGTGACAAGAGTGGGTGTGAAAGCACTGGCCCACTGTAGGACATCCACCAAATGAGAAAATTCATGAAAGTGTGAGAAATACTCTTTATTGTGAAATATAAAATGTACATGGGTTTGGAGGGCAAAACCAATTATTCAGTCATGTCCTCATCTGTAGCTCAGTGACCTTCCTATGTGACTATCATATGACAAGACAGTAGAAATACTTCTGTGAAGACCGAGGAATTGACGAATATACATCTTGTATCTCTGAAAGTGGATGAGGAAACTCCAAATGGGAAACCAAAGAAAACCCCTGAGTCAGTCCATCTGGGACTGACTAGTAAGAGGTAAAAAAAAAAAAAAAGTTACATTCTCAGTTGTTTTCATTAGCCCCCAAAGTTCAGGCTAACTAGCCCCAGAATGGCCTCTGTACTGTATGCTTAATATGAACATAGGACAATTTTCACACAGAAGCTCTAAATCATGAATCAGTGTCATAAAAAAAAGTTGCTCAAAAGACTCCGTAACAGGCCAAGTGATGCTCTTGAAGTCAAAAGAACTTGCCTAGTGTGTTAGATCAGTTCCCAGTAATAGAAGGGGACTAGGGCAGTAGTTATTTTTCAGTGAACCATGACAAGAAACACTAAGAATTGGCTATGTGTCCCAAAGTGTTCAAGTGCAAAAACACTAGAGAAAGGATAGGTAGTAGTTAAGAACATGTAAAGACCCTCAAATTGTAATGAATGAGTGTTGGAAATCTGAAAAGTCACATGGATAGGTATACATGTATGCACATACTTAAACACATTTAAACAACCAACCAACCAACCCACCCTCAAAAAACCAAATCGAAAAAGAAACCTTTCACTAAAGCTACAGAGACCAAGGCCAAAACCGTAGCAAGAAATTCTGGTACTTGCTCCAGCTCTATTAGCTCATAAAACAGACCAGAAATCATTCTTTGTGTTCTGAGGCCAAACAGTGTGTCCCAGCTTCTATCACAGAACTACATTTTCTTCTTCATTCAAAAGTGATGATGTAAAATCACTTTTGGGGAAACGAGCCCTGCTCCATGCTGTCCTCCAAGCCATGTCCATGTACAATCTGAGAAACTGCTAAGAGTTACATGCCAAAACTGCCAAGTAATCTGCTTACAGTTTAATTTTAAGAGCTCTGCATAGCAGTGCAAGAGCACTGGCCTCTGCACCTTACCAGTGTAGATCCAGCTGATAAGTCTTTCACCAGAGTTTTGGGACCTTCCAATCCAGCAGTTTGGCCCCAATGGCCCTGGGAGCGGGTACTAAGAAGACATGTAGCAAACTTTTTGGCATTTCAGGAGCTACATGTTGAGTGCCCCAGGCAGCTGGCAGATTCCTGACTGCTAGAGGAGCAGGCAGCCCAATTTCTCTCCTTCACAGTGGTACACAGTGAAGTACAAGCCATCCTCTAAAGCACTTCACTGTGCAGATTTATGTTCTAGGGATTTCAGCACTTGGCTTGCAGAGTATCTCCATAGGGATGTCTGACTGGACCTATATCAATCAGCATTCAATTCCTTGACTCCCTCCTCTGGGAGATGAGTGCCAGGTGTTAGGGACTCTTATCTACTCCTTGATACAATCCTGCCTGACAATTTTCCTCTCAGAGGTGCTGATAACTGAAAAGAGAGAGAACAAAAATCAGAAGAGAAACTAGGACAACTTTCCTATGCAGGGATGGGCTGGAGCCTGATCTGAATGGAGAGGAGGAAAGAGGGAATGGCTGTGCAGCTGCAGTATGATTTCATACTGTGAACACATGACTCCAGTGCCTTCAGTCCTCTTGTATGACTATATTTGCCATATGTGTAAAAGCGACAGTCAAAGAGGCTTTGTTACCACAGACTTTTTTAGGCATCTACCCTTTCCCCAACTCGAATGCTGGCAGTGTCAGTTCTGACTTGTATTAATGGAAATAATTTCTCTTTGAAACTATATTTTGATTAATTTCACAGGGTTTTATTCATGTCCTTTGTTTTTGGCCAAGAAAAAATATGGAGCTATGTGCATGTGTGCATTCCATGCACACAATCATAGAGATTCAAAAGAAAATGAGGGGAAAATACTACTTCTGACTAAGCACAACAATTCTGAAAGGAAAATTTATAGACATTTTATGCTTTTGTTTTTTAATAAGAGGTGACATGCTGCCCTAGTGCTGACTTGTAGCAGAATAGATTTAAAATTCTTGGACCATCAGTAGCAAGAAATCACAGGGCTGTACTTACAGAGGTCATTAACTGTCCGGACATCTGTTGAGTAACAAATTCTGCCAAACACAGATCATGAAATGGTTCTTGAATTATGTAGAGGATAATTTCACAATCCAGAAACCAGAGAATTCAAGCAGAGAAAGAGCTGTGTAAAACCTTCTTATTGCCAGTTGGGAAAGAATTCACTACAATGTCAGAATTACAGGAAAGTTTGGTGCTAGTGGCAGTGGCCTGCTAGATTGCTAGCAGTACAATAAAGAATAGATTTAGACAATGGTCACAATTACAATTACATACTCCACAAAGTAATTGACATTATAGCAAAATTGGCTGTATTAATTAGAGGGATACTATGACAAAAGTAAACTCCAAATGTCTCAGCGAAAACTACTGGTAAAACATGTTAGCACACAAATAATAGACCAGTATAATAAAAGGGAATTAGGAAACAATGAGCAGATGCAGAAATGGGAAAATTCATGCTATGTTGGAAACAAGCTGGAACATTCTAAACAATGTATAAAATAAAGCATAACGACTCTCATTCCCCTTGAAAAAGGAATACCATCCTATTTCCCATAAGTTAACTGTAGTAGCCAGTTGGTAGAGGATCACAATTGACTCCAATTATGCTGCACTGGACTATAATTGGGTTAAAGGGCTGCCATTTACTTCTGAAACGAAAGCTCAAATGATATCTGTCAACCTTTGCAATCAGGAGTTAGTCTGGCATCAGGAGTTACTTATTAGCTGCTGCAGAAGTCCAGCACACAGCACAACCAATCATTGAAAACACGAAGAGTGAACACACTTGTCAGGGCAAATGAGTTGTTTTGGCTTGTTTCCCTTGGACAGCTGAGGAGAGCCATACTGAATGTCTAAGTAGAAATGTCACGAGAAACATATTTTAATTTTTTCTGAAAGGGAAGATAAAGAGGACCTGGAATGGAAGACATTAAGAAAAATAAGATTTCAGCAAAGAAAATAAAATAAATTTAAAAAACCCTTGCAATACCTTGAAAGGTAGTGGAATGGATATAATAGTTAAAAGCCTGGGGGGGGGTGTCTCCTTTGGATTGTTAAGTTTTATCTTCCTTTGAGACCCCAGTTATATAAATCACACTTAGCTGTATTCAGAACGCACCTAAACCAGTCAACAGGAATGCACATAGCGCCAAGATCCTAGGAAAAAAAGAATAATGGAAAATAGAAAAACCTTAAAGAAGGGAAAGAACAGGATAAACTCAGAGGAAATGTTACATTTATCCTACAACCAGCATACACACACACTCTGCCAAACCTGGAAAAGCATACACTTAGTGTCAACCTGAATTATGGGGCAGGATTTCTTGGAGTTTTTGCTTTGGACCCATGTTTGGAAAATAACCATAAATGGTATGTTGCCTTAAAAATGGCTTACCAACAGGAAAATATTAGAACTGATCCTGAAACGTTCAACGCTTTCCGATTGCAACATCATGAAATTGAAAGCCATCTCCAACAACAAAAGAACTCATCACAGACCAAAATAGCACTGGTTGGTGAAGACTGTTGTTATGGAAAAAGGTTACACTTGTAATTCAGGGTTTGTTATAAGCTGGTCTGAAGTCAATTCTAAAATTTTCCTAATGAGAAATGCTTTTGTAATCTCAACTCAGTAAGAACTATCTTTTTGTGACTTTCAAAGCTGTGTTTTAAGTGTCCTTCCTTCCCATTTGAAATATTTCTAAAACAAGACACTATTTCTCTGCAAATTGGTGCAAGACAGATTTTCCCACTGTGGCACCCATTCAAGTTTTCTATGACAACTAGGCCTTATATCAAGGTTTCAGTCTGTGCATAAAAGCAGAAAAAAAAATCGTTCCACTTTATTTTAACTGCATCTTTTGAATAATATATTTAGGAAACAGTCCCAAGCACATTGCCATAGGTGCTTGAAGTCATGGAGTACAGATTAACAGATTTCCCCCCTGGATGAAAGAGGCTTTATTGGGTTTATTTTATTCAAGAAGACTTATGTCTGTACTTTATAGGTGGCTTTTGTAGAGGTTTCTAATTAACTACTAGTTGAGATTTGGTAAGTTTTTATTAACTGCTAAGTGGAAAAAGACAGACCAACTGGTCTGTATTCCATTCAACATCAGTCTTGCCAGCTGCTTTGCAGGGAGCAACTGAAAGAATGCATCTTTCTTTTAGAGTGCAGTTTGACTTTGGGCAAAAAGACAGCAAGGAATAATAATGACATTTAATGACATAATGATAATAAACTTCTACAGTGTGGCAGTATTTTAAAGAAAGAACTCCCAGCTCTCAAATACCCCACACAGGTGTGATATCTTAGTGGGAAGCAACTTAGGGATGAATGAATAATTCTGTCCTCTTGTTTACTAAGACTATACACATTACATTTGCCATTAAAAAAAAAAAAAGGCATCAAAACCAAAACAAACCCCCTCATTGCTTTGCCTCTCTGGGAAGTGCTTTATAATCCAAGCTGACTGTAGCTGAAATTGGTGTCCCTTAGCTGCTTGATTAGTTAGATAAATTCTGCACGCTTGTGTTTGGGATCCATGGTAATGGAGTTACGTTGCTAAGCTATGAAATGCGCGGGAGGGTCCAGCACTTCGGGAAGGATATGATTTCCAGGGCTAATGAAACTTGGTAGTGCAGGCAAGAAGGAATGCCTGGAGGAATGAACAACAGCAATCGATGGAACAGTGACAGGGAGGGGACTTCTCAGGTCAGGGGGTACAGGTGTGGCAGCAATGCCCCAGGAAAGCTTCCCTGTGAGGGATGTAACAACCATCGGAAAGATTGTTTAAAAGTGGTGTTGCGGGGGAAGTCTAAAAATTCCTGTCAGCCTGAGGAAAGCCTGCATGGCAACACTGTTACAGGTATTTGTGTGGAGGATGCATTAACCCCTTACCACATACCCAGGAGCTTTTAACCAGGGCTACAAGAGCTTAAGAAAACCAGGGCAGACTGCTACACATGATCTCTCTCAAACTTTCAGGTAGACATAATGATTATGTCTGGCCATCCTAGCAAGAGAAGATTTATTTTTTTCCCCCAGCATAACAAGCAAAGGTCTCCTCAGACCTGTTGTTTTAGCAAATGCAGAAGACTCCTCCTGTGTTGAGGGTGGCTGGCGGGAAGCTGTGAATTCTGTACCCAGATTACCCTGGGCACTCTGGTGTTACCAGTAATCAAACGGACTGCTGCTGCCTGCTGCTACCAGCATCTCAAGGATGGAAAATAAGAGGAAAAAAGGAAGGGGAGGAAGGGGAGGATGGGAATGAAGAAAGGAAGAGCAGACAAAATATCTTAGCTTTTGTATGCTACAGAGTGTTTTCTGTTCCCTTTGGGTCTTGACACACCAGCTTGACATCCTCAAGACACAGGATAAACTTAAAGGCCCAGAGCTGAGACAGGTTTTTATTCTTGACCAGAATCCTAACTGAAGTGAAAGGAGCAATGTAACACATCAGGAAGGATAAATAAGAACTGTAAATCTATTTGAATTCTCATATGTACTACCTTATTGCAACTGTAATTTTGACAATTTTGTTTTAAGTAGCTTTCGCCATGTTAGATTTAATATTTTCCCATGGTACCAAATAGGTCCTGCTTTGCTAAACCCTGTTAAATGCACATGAAGACAGTTCATAGTCCAGAAGACCTTTCAATCTAAGGCCAGTAATAGTAAAGGAAAAGCATGTATCAAACATATAATTTATTTAACGACAAAAGCCTCCTTGTCTTCTATTCAGGTGCCTCGCAACCTCTCCATCATTAACTGACTGAATTCTGCTGTCGTAGGACAGCAGGTCCTTGAAGAGGTGGTCCTTGAAGAGATCAAATTCTCCTCTGAATTAACCTTATTATGCACTTCTATAACTTTCTTTGGAAGCACCAGAGTATTTAATAAATACTTATGAACTTAGTCTCCTTGTTCAGTTTGCACAGTTAGAAAACAAATTATATTAATGCACCTTCCATTTTCACATTAACTATTCTTCCCCTGGACGGTACGCTGCTGTTCACTGCAGTTCCAACTCCTGAGCCAGGAAACACCAAGGGGTTTGGATGACTGGAGGGATAGTGGGGAATACAAAAATCCCTAGGAAGCTTCAAAGGCTATCCTCTGGGTTTCCCAATGGATGGACAAGGGAAAAGAGACAGTCTTTGAAGATGGGCCAAGAGAAGTCAGAATGCCACTTCTTTTAGAGGTCATCATTCTGCAGAGGGATGTAATTTCGCTGTGTTCTGGTGCTAAGGAAGCCAAAGTACAGGCTTCTAAAAGGTGCTGGACAGTTTCAAAGGAAGACTGCTGCAAATTTTGGAAAAATATGCATCCTCAGTTCAAGTCCTAGAATATACATAAAAAACTGATTCCAGTTATCTTAAGGTCACTTTTCTGAAAAAAAAATTGGGGTTACATCTTATCTGATTCCAGCCTTCTCAGTAATTACTCAGTCTAGGATGAGTTTTATATGTTTCCCTAGGCTACCTGAATTATAAGATTAAATCACTTTCTCTTTGGTAACAATTTCAGGACAAGGAAAAAAAAAAACTGGGTCAAAACCCACTGAATTGAAACCCAACAGGACAACAACAAAAACCCCCAACAATATAAGCTGCCCTGTATGCAAGACAAGTGACAAATAAAATTTTATTTACAGAAAAAAGCAAGTAAGTTGAATGCACAGGACTTGGCTAAAGGAAGACTAAAAAAGACACAAGTATTAAAAGATAACAAATTGAAACTCAGAATGCTGTATAAAGATATATATTTTAATGATATGCAGTAATATAACATTATGAAAAGGAAAATATAAGAGTATTAAACAGGGGGAAAAAGTTTAATAATGGCAATCTAAAAGGCTAGAGAATTGTATTCTGAAGGAAACTCTGAAAAATTTACTGGTGTCATTAAAATCTGGACTAACTAAGATCTGGGGATATTCTGTATTGAGAAGGAGAAAGTCAACTAAAAAAAAAGAAGTTATGCTGTAAATTTTAGTTCTCAGATCTGCTTGAAGGTCTGTAGCACAACACCTCCCATCCAAGACTGCAGTTTAGGACAGGGTAAGGCTAACGCTATGTGATAATACAATAAAAGTCTCACAAACATCGACTTGGACAAGAAGCTGTTCAAGGAAAAAGGTTAGTAACAAGAAATGATACCAAAAATGCTCTTCAATGTTTTTCATATGATTTTTTTTCAGGTATATTTTCACACTTATATTTGATTTTTGGTTTATTGACTTAGCATTCAAATGTAAAGTCAAATTTGCATTTCCAGTGCTATCTCATTTGCCCCCAAATGAACAACACCCATTCTAAAGATCAGGATGAGTGGTCTTAGACATACATAGCTATTCATGCTTTCTTGTGGATGTACAAGAAATACAAACCTGTATGAAAGTAGCTGGAATCTTTTGCATCATCAGGACAGCAACAGTATTCCCCAGCCAGAAACTTGCTGAAATAATTCATCTAGATTCAGGAGAAAAGATAGAACTGGATCATTTAGACTACGCATGGGATATAACTTTGTATGTTAAAATGTAAAAAAACCAAACAACAAAAAAAAAAACCAAAAAACCCAAAGAAAGATGCATCTGTTTTCACCGACAGCCTCACTTTCCCTGCTCGGCTGTGTCAGTTCTGCCAGTAATGAGCATAAGAACTACTATCACTGGGTTTTGTTCTTTTGCATCACATTATAAATGCAACTCTGATGGCAGTACAAGCCATTATAACTGTGACATCAAGAAGCTGAGGCACACTTAAGGCTTGGGTTGATTACCTGTCTTTGAAAGAATCTTTCTCAATGCTAATCAAATTGCCCTGCAGAAAAGTACTAGTGCCTACCACAGAAAAGACACACCCAGCTTTGATTCTGCCCTGTAAGGGATTTAAGATGCACAGGAGAGGGAAGGACTGAATGTTCCAAATGGCCTCAAAGACAACAGCAAGAAGCAAGCATATACAGAAGTACAGTGAAGTGGTTTGCCTTGTATAAATCCCATTGGAACCGTGTATAAGTTTTGTCTGTGGGATTCCTCCATCGGTGGTAATCACCAGGGCTGAGGGACAAGGGGTAGAGTGGGGCCAGCTGTTTCGATCTCACCTTCCTCTTGTGTTGGTAGAGAAAGTTACAGCGTGCCTACAGCTCGCAACGTTCAAAGAATTTATGCTGGTTTATGACCAATTTTACCATCATGAATTAACACGGCTTTTCCCCTCCTCTCTATTTACTGGAAACAAAACTTAAAAATTCCAAACAACCCCTCCGGACTTATGAGAAATCTTCATGGCCCAGACTGCCTTTCACCATGACATTTTCTCGGTATGGCAAAGACTCTAAAATGCTTCGTTTCCAGCACTTTGGGGAAGAAACCATTCTAGAAGTCCCCCATTTTTCAGGTGCTCTACAAGAAGATGCATGATGTTTGACATGTAAAAGGATGATCAATGAAACATCAGCAACATATAAATAGGAGAGAATGTGGCATGTCTGAAGAATGTACCTATCTTAGAGATTAAAGGGAAGCCAATCAAAGGCCAACATTATACACTCAGTCAACATTACTCCCAAATGAAGTTACTAATCCCAACGGCTAATTTATGAAAGCAGCACTGCAGCTTTTACCTAGTAACTTGAACCCCACCACCTTAGGGAGATAATTACTCCTCTCTACCAGCAGCCAATCTTGCTGACCTTAGGAGCTGCAGAAGATACTTGCAACTTTCTGTGGGGAGCAGAGGGGAAAAAAGATGTCTCAAAATATCTCTGTAGAGAAAAAATTATTATGAACCAAGCCTCTCCGACAGTTCAAATGTTTTGTTTAATGGGGATTGGTGGGCAGCTGGATTCCAGGACAGCCCAGGAACGTGGCCTCTGTGGCACCTGCTGGTTTGCACCCTCTAACAGCAGGGATTCAGATTAAAGCGTAGAACCTGTACCAGAACAGCCTTGCTGCAGGTCATGGGACCCAGCACCAGTGCTAGAGCTCTAACACTGAACTGCTGGCAAGATACAAGCTGCTCAAGAGCCAGTGGGTGCACATAAGCTTGGCCACCACCAGCAGGACCCACACTGAGAAACACTCATAGTAAAAGATGTTACTTCCAAAGAAATCCAGTTGCTGTATTTTGGTCTGCATTGACTGCAAAGATTCCTTCCCAGCTCTCACAGGATCCTTGAGACTGGAGATTGCTTAATGGCCTTGAATGGTGAACTGTCGGAAAGGAAGCGTCCTTGATTTCACTCCAAAGCCTGAGAAGGGCTGGCACAGATCACAGGTGCAGCACCAACAGGAAAACCAAAATAAGCTGCTTGAAGGCATAAGAATGCATACCAGTTTGCAATGGAAATGTGATTCTATTCCTCTTTCTTCTAGAAAAGCTAATCTTTCATTAATCATAAATAAAGTCCAAACCAGCTCTTGCCTAACAAATCTTGCCTGGAAGACCAAGATGAATCAAAACTGAATGCTGCCAGTTTTATCTTGGGAGAAGGAAGGAGCACAGTGGCTGCATACCTTCTAGAGCAGTGGCTGTGGGAGCACATCAGCTAGATTAGGGGGGAAAAAAATAAAATACCAGTTGGATAGGAAACTAAGCAATCTCCTGAACAGATTATGCTAAGAAATGGCTCTGGAGTTACTGCTCCAAGGCTATGAGAGCAGAAATAGCGGACTCAATTGCTGGGAAAAAAAATCCCAACAAATCGCGACAGAACTGAGAACACAGATCTTCGTCATTAATTGGTAGGAAACACTCAAGTTATATTATTTACAGGAAGCAAATTTGGAGTGCCTTAGCGTGGATGAAAGAAACTTTAGTGTTATTCTCTGCCCATGTGTAGGGGAAAAGGTCACAAATAAGGCTAGCCAATTTCCCCCCCCCGGCTAAGGATCGAGCGAAAGGCCAGATCATGTCTGTGGGAATTCATCACCAGAACGGTACCGGACCATTTTATACATCCTAAGCCCAGTGGGTACGACAGACGGCCCATTTGGTGCCTGCCAGGAGCCGAATTTCCGTTGAGGAGCGAGCCCCCCGCTCTCCAGGCACCGGGGCCGCCGGGGCTCCCCGGCCACCCCCCGGAACTCAGGGGCTGCGCTGGCACCCGACCGCAGCACAGGGCACCCCGGACGGACCGGCTGTGGGCGCACCCTGGGACCTTCCCGCAGCCTCAAGGAGAGAGGCTCCGGCCGGAGACGGGGCGGGGGGGCAGCGCCCGCCCCCTTCCCTCCCTCCGTCCTTCCTTCCCACCCCTGTGACTCACCCGCCCGCTCCCGGCGGGGACAAACTGCCAGCACCGGAATCACCGCCCCAGCCCGGCACTCCCGCGGGGCCGCGCCACCACCCTCCCCNCCGAGCTGCCCTTCCATATTTCCGCCGCCTGGAGAGCGTCCATAGAGAACGCCCATGGAGACTGTCCATGGAAAACGCCCATGCAGAGCGTTCTTCCGAGGCCAGCGTCCCCCGCCCTGCCCCGTGTCCCCCACCCGGCGGCCGCCACCGCCCCCTCAC
>VYXB01006401.1:307872-395597 GCA_013397135.1 Pachyramphus minor | reverse complement strand
CCCTTCAGCCCCCCGCCCGCTGTCCATGTAGCCGCCCGGCCGCCGGCCCCTCCGCACTATGCCCATCTTACTCTTCCTGATAGACACGTCCGCCTCCATGAACCAGCGCACCCATCTGGGCACCACCTATCTGGACATAGCCAAAGGCGCTGTAGAGACTTTCATGAAGGTACCGGGCTCTGCCTTGCGAGAGAAGGCGAGAGAGAGAGAGCGAGAGTGACTGCGCGGGGAGGGGGCGGCAGGGAGCGGGGGGCTGCCTGGGCCGGGGGCGCGGGGTGAGGGCGGGAGAGAGCGAGCGAGNCGGGGGGGGAGGGGGGGGCCGGGCTCAGCTGAGCCAGGGGTCTCTGGCGGCGGCGCCGCCTCTCGGCTCACCCTCTGCTTTGTCCCCCGTGCCGCAGCTCCGAGCCCGGGACCCGGCCAGCAGGGGAGACAGGTACATGCTGGTCACTTTTGAGGAGCCTCCCTACGCTATCAAGGTAACCCCCGCTCACCCCCCTCCTCCCCGGCCTCCTTCCGGCCCCGCTGCTCCCCGCCCGCCTCGGCCCGGCTGCCGGCGGTCCGGGCAGCGCGGCACACACGGGCTCCGGCGGCGGCGCTGACATCAACATGGCCGACGCTTTCCCCTGTGCGGTGTGTGCGAGCAGCAATGAACTGTGGGGGATATTTATTCAAGTTGGGAGAAGTGACAGCAACTCCAAGGAGAGTTCGGCTGCGAAGGGGCGAACCGGGGGAAGGACCGACTTCAGCCCGGAGAGCCCGGACTCGGAAAGGGACGGCACTTCCCTACTTCCCTCGCCCCGCCGGGGTCGGGAGCGCGGGGGCGCACCACGCGGGGGAAGGGGATGGTGGGTCCACATGACAGAGGACGGTGAACCTGTTGGAAGTCGCTTCACGGCTTCCAGCTGGAAAGGGCTCTGGGAGAGTGGTGTAAATAGTTATAAGGTTTGGGCACCGGTGACTTCACAGAAATTTGTCCTGTGGAGCAAAATGCCTGTTTGATTGATGGGGAGCTTTAAGGTTTAAGAGGAGTGCATCTTTTTAGGCTTTTTTGACAGCATTTAATATAAAGTAACTTCTGTTTTGTTAGTGTTTGTGGTGAGCTGCATGCAGTGTGGAAGGCACTTTGTAGCCTAACAGGAAAGCAAAATGTGTATCTGCAGAATAAGTCTTCTCACGTTTCTCTTTGCAGGCTGGCTGGAAAGAAAACCATGCAACGTTTATGAATGAACTGAAGAACCTTCAAGCTGAAGGACTTACAACTCTTGGCCAGTCCCTAAGGACAGCTTTTGATTTATTAAACTTAAATAGATTAGTAACTGGCATAGACAACTATGGGCAGGTAGGTTGACTGTTAACAGGTGAAAAAGATCTTAAAACACAGACTTCCCAGAGGTAGCAATTAGTTAGTTGTCCAAAGTGGCATCTTCATGAAATACTCAATATGGGGACTTCTTCAAAAATAAGCAGAGGTCAGATAGCTTGAAGAAATAGTCAGTGATCATAGTTTGGTACCCAAATTACCTTTTTTTTAACTTCAGTTATTCTTCAGTTTTTAAGCTGTGACATAGCCTCCAAGCTGACCTTCTCAGTTCAACTGTAACTTTTTTATTTGTATCAAGTCTATGTTCGGTACCTTAGCTAGTGAGCCTGATATGGTCATAAGAACTTTGCTTTCTCCTATACAGTGCTGTATAATCAATTAAGTACAATTTGGGAGGTGAGCTATTTTTGTAATAGCATTGCATGTCCAAAAATACTGGAAGGAGCATAACTTTTTCAAAACCATTTCTCTCCAGTGAGTTTACCACAACATTTCTCTGCATACCTGTATCTTTATAAACCTGCCTGTGGTACCAGAGCCTTGAGAAGTTGTGCTTTTTAAATGTCTGTAATGCAACTATCCCTTTAAAGCAGGACTTCTGTTTGGGGTGGGCCAACATTCTTTTGCTCATTAGTATGAGTTGCTAAAAGACAGAAACTGTAGGTTAAACATGTGCATTAGGAAGGGTACAGAGTTCTTTCTGGCACTGGATCAAAGCCTGGATTTGTTTCACTTGAAGGATGTTATTAGTATTGGGCAAAGTATAACATATATTTTTCACATGGGTTGTACTAATGTGAATCTCCCCTTTTTGTTTGTTATTCTCGTGTAATGCTTCCTTTTCTATCTGAGGATTAGTTACTGCTCTTGGTATTTAACATGGAAATATGGTTGTGAACATAAGTCCTTTTCTTCCCCTCCGCTTTCCAGTCTATGCAGACTCTGTGTGATAACATGCCACGTTTGTTTGGGAAGGAAATTTGTCATGCTGCATTGTAATGCTTTGCCACTAGATGATCAAGTGAGCCTAAACATTTTTAAAATGCCAATTTAGTGATGAAGCTAAAAAAAATTGCTAGTTCCACACATGGTTATACTTTTTCTATTACCATCTGCTGTCCTCATACATCTGTGTATAATCTTGCCCATATTTTGATGTTTTTGTTTAGTTACATGAGCTACATGAATCTTTTTGAACACTTAAGCACTGTAGGCACATAACACAGAATACTTGCTCTTTCCCATTACTACTGGTAATTATTCTAATTCACATCAAATAATTTGCTCTAAGTGAACCAGCTGTGCTCAGCTACTCAATCAAGTGGGCATCAAGAGTTATCATGACTGTTTTAACTCACAGGTAGTGTTTATTACTGCAGTATCCCCTTTTTTCTGTGAAGGAATGACTTTTTCTTTGATCTGTTTATAAGTCTCCCTGGGCTTGAGCCCACCTGTGCTTATGCATGTTTTCTGCTCCATTCCACATGTGGAGCTGGCTGTTGAAGAGGTGTTCACATGTGCAGTCAGGTGACTAAACAGAAATCCTAACTCTTTTTAGTGTCTGCAAAAATAGATGAATATGTTGCAAGTGCCAGGTCATCTGCTGCTGAAGTCACAGGTTCCCATTTTGGCTGTTCTAATCAAAGTAGCATTTTTTTTTAGATAAATCAGATATCATTCCAGAGCACTTAATTGGTCCTTCAGCATTTGCAGGGTGAGATCCAGGGCAGTTAATTGTCTTCAACTTCACACTGGTCTTTGAGCAGTATGTCTTTTTATCCTGTCTTCCTGTTGTTCATGTCTACTACCTAAAATTGGCTCTAGATAAATGGGTATTTAACCATCTGTAGTCTGANGAGCAGTATGTCTTTTTATCCTGTACCTAAAATTGGCTCCAGATAAATGGGTATTTAACCATCCATAGTCTGAGAAACTTAAAAATTCAGGAAAATAAAAGTGATTAGAATGCTCACTTGCATTTGAAATAGTTTTCACTCAGAACATCAAGTGCTGATTTTCTTTTTTTTTTTAAAGCACCTGCAAATATTCAGACCAGAAAATAGTGGCTAAAGAAAATATAGCAGGCATATGTTTGAAGAATGATTACCTCAGAATGGGAGGAGAAGATAATTTTACAAAAGAAGCAACATTTAGACTATCTTAGGTGTGGTATTACATGATATAATAAATCCAAACTTTTATTAAGTGCCTTTTTTTTTTTGTGGGAAGTCTTTCTGGCTTAAGATCTTTTCACTATCTTGCTTGTATTTTAGTGTATTGACAAGCTGCTAAAATATTTGCCAAGATCTGCTTATTTCACATGTTTGAATTGTAAAACAGACTTTCCTTATACATGTAAATGACAAGGCATGATAGAAGCTTGATGGGATTCTCTGGTTATGTCATCCAACACTGTGATATCTTGTCCCCCTACTGAGTATGAACTTTTTGTTTGAATGGCAGTGTGACTCACTATACTTGATTTCTTTCAAAGTCGACCAGAGTTCTCCATCAGCTGACATCCTGAACAAGAGTGAGGGCTAAATGGTCATTCTGAAATTGAAGAGAATCTCCTGCTTCATGTTTTCTTGCAACTTTAATGTTTGGATTTTTATTATGAGTGTTTATCATACTGCTGAAGTAAATAAGTACTGACTCAGTTACTCAAAGATTAAGTTACCAAGTGGTCAGGTGATCACAGTATCTCACATTTAGATCTTAAAGGGACACTGTCAATATGTGTAGATTGTTAAGAACCTGGAATATTTTTTTCAAAAGCTATTTCTAGTATTATGTTACGACTTTACAAACCCTTTTCCTTAGGTAGGATGGGTAGATCCAGGTTTCTGTGAAGGCTTTTGACAAGACCAAAAGGTTTTGGGAAGCACACGTATTGTAAGGTGACTGTTCCTTTAATTTTTGCAGCACTTTGATAAGTTCAGTATTATACTGCTTCAATCTAATAATAGCTTTTCCCCCCATAGTATGCTTTGTGATGATTATGATAGCACAAGAATGAATGTTCAAATAGGGTGTCAGTTTTTAGCCTTCACTAAAAATAGAGGTCCTTCTCACCTTCTGCATTTTTATGGAGAGCTTAAGAAATACAGGATTTGGATGTCTTCAGGAAGAAAGCAGTTTAAACACATGAAGTTCAGGAAGCGCTTACTGTCATACAAGATGTTGTACTTCATTAGTCCAGTTTGCACTTAGCTGATTGACTTCTCTTACTTTTCTCCAGTTCAGCTTCTCCATTGTTTCAGGTAGTCTGAAATACTTTGTCTTTTGCTAGATTTTTTTTTTTTGTCCCCCTGGAATACACTCCTAAGTCTCACAACTATGGTTTGTTTAGCAGTACATGTATAGTCACAATTTAACTAAATAGTTTTGAGTGTAGTAAACATACAGTTTGTTGATCGAAGAGTTAAATGCTAGTAGATGTGTTTCTGTGGAAACAGAAAACATGGAAAATGTAGCTGCTGTTATAGTAAAAATGTAAACAAATGGTTGAAATGAACTGGCAATGTACTCCAATTATTTGAAGTTTGTAGTGAGATTTCAAAGGTTAAGCACTGAATCTAAGGTAGGTAAAACATAGTTTTCAATAGAGTTTTGATACTCACATGCAGAGGACCAACAGAGCACCGATGAAACTAGAGTCTGATAGATGTTTGAAATTGCTAAAGCTCTGATTTTCTGATACCCCATGTGTTTCACCTTGCTTGTTATTTGTTGAATTAAGGTCTCCTATTTTTTTTCAACAGTATTGCATAGAATAAGCTTTGGGATATATACAAATACACTCATCTGAGTGGATTACAAAGTGGTTGTGTTGATATATCAAGGTATTTTTACAGATTTTTTAGGGGGAGAATTTTGTTTTAATACTGCAGATAGAAAGAGTGCTTTTCAATAAGAAATTTGATGTGAAAAAAGCACATGCTAACTTAGTTGTTTTGCAACAGAATAGTCAACCATAATGCTTCTGTAATGCAAGTGGACTTAGGATAACTGTTTTTCATTCACAGTGCTGCCTGGAGTTACACTAATACATGAAACATTGTTTGGATGACTTACCATGACTTGCGTGCAGTCTTGGTGAAACCCTTTTTTTTTTTTCCTATGGTGCATTTCACATATGAACTGAAGCATAACTAAGAAATATTGAGACAAACTAAAATCCAAAGGGAATTCAACTGATTTAAGAGTATTTTGGGAACTTGAAGATTTGCGGAGGGCTGGAAAGAGCTATTTCTGACCTGGAAGTTGGAAAGTATCCTGTATTGTTGGCATTGTTTTAAACACCTTTAGTTTTTTCCAAGTGTTTTATTCGTGCCACATATGAGCATCAAACAATACAGTCTTAGGTTAACTGCTACGTCATAGTCCACTCTGAGTATATGGTTAGACCCATTCATATCTACAGTAGCAGAATTGCTGATGTGTTCACACAGTAAAACTTAACACTGGTCTGTAGAGATCAGCATGCTTTGCCATAATGACCTAAATACTAGAGTATTCCAAATACAGGTAAATACCATACCTAGGAGATCAAGTTTAATCATCCTTGTAGGCACGAGACAGCTTTAAGTCACATGTAGGCTGATTCTTTGCTTATGTGCTTATCCATGTCTAGGATCTCCTGAGCTTATAAAACCCACAACAATCACATATGAAATATTGTCCCCTGACATGGGCTGCATTATGTTTTTGCGGTGATGTTCTGTTTTCTTTAAGTTGCTGAGCAGTTTTATTTTCCCAATAGGTTTTTGGGGATTGTTACTGGGTTTCCTTGCTCTCAAAAGCCCTTAGAGCATGGCTTTTGTCTTGGCATTGTGGGATCATAAACATTGCACTGAAATGGCCTATGTTGAGTCTGCCTCCAAATTTGGAACCAAAGTTTAGGTTAGCATTTCCTGCTTTGTCGTGTTGGCACAGTTGCACAGGCAGTTCACTTCTCATGTTGGTAAAGGCAGAGGTTTGCACTTCTAGAGTGGTTCTGTTCTGGTTTTTTTTGCTCCCATTCCCCGACAAAACCAAATGGGAGTAGTAAACAACAAAGCAAGCTTAAGCGTGGCAGAAATGTATATAAGAAATGATTTCTCATAGTCTTCTGTGGAATAAAAATGGTTTTAACATAAACCTATGTGCCTGGCTAATGTCAGAGATCTATATGTGAAGTGCAGGTGAAAGCCGTTCTCACTTGCTGCATGATGAAATTAAGCATATTGGCTTGAATATATACCTTTTAGGCTGTAACCTTTAAATATGCCATCTTGTCCACCCTTGGAATCTTTGTAATTTTTAGTTAGTTTTGTTTTATAAACACCTTTTAATGAGAGCTACAGCAGGCACTCTTGAAGTGTTTTTTCACATTGTGAGGTGGATATGCATGCTGTTCAGCCTTGCCAGCACAACAGAACTCAAAGTCTCAATAATAAGTGTTCTGAAAATCACATTTTTAGTTCTAATCCAGTGTATTTTTAAAAATAATTTAAAATAAGCTTATACAAAGCTTATACTTTATTTTTTCAAGTGAAAACAATCTCATCAGTCTGTTCCAGTAGCAGAAAGAAGTGAGGTATTTCATGTTCTGAATGTGCTTAGTATTTAAATGTGATTTGGAAGGGGCAGTGCTTTAACATGTTCATTGTGGCTTTGATTTTGAGGGTGTCAGATGAGCACAGTTGCACTGCTGGAGCTTAAGCAGATGATACAGATGTCTGTCTGTAGCTGATATTCTTGCATTTGCTAAGAAGTCCTCAGAGGAAGTCTGAGGACAGTTAAGAGTACCAAAATTTTATCTCTTGGTTTGACATTCTGGAACAGTTTATTTGCTTCAGATCATAGACTCCTTGGATATGCTAACCTTTGTTATTTGGGTGCTCCTATAGCTGAAGTGTTCCTGTCTTTTTGAAATGTATTTATATTTCATCATAACCAGTTGTCAGAGGGGCAGCACAAATAGCCGTGGATAATGAGACAGGAGTTTGATTATCTTGTGAAATATGTATTTGGTTTGTTGTGTTTTTGTTTTTTTTTTTTTCCTGCTAGTATTTGTCATTGTTTATTTTCTTTGAGGTTGTTTTCACTTTTCTTACTAAATAGTTACTTTCAGTCTTGGTTTTCTGTTGCAGATAGTCTACATCTCTGAAGTTTGAGGGGAAGAACTGTTACTTTTGAATGTGTCTGACTTTTAATTCAACCGAGGCTCAGTTGAAACTGTGTGGCTTGAGAGCTTGCTTGCTGTTGCTTTTTTTTCTTCAAGTACATTCTATACCTTTAACAACATAGCCTTTTAGTTCATAGAATATTCTCATATCTGCATCTCCCACTTGAAGACTTAACGGTTAGACTTCATGTTGTGATTTTTAGCATCATATTGTCTGGCCCTTTTTCCAAGTTGTTTTCCCCTGTTTATTAACATCTTGGAATTTCATGTAACTTTTGAGCATTTTATCTTAGCTAATACAGAACTGTTTATTAAATGTCCAGTTTTCATTGTGTGATTATGGTGCTAATTTTAATTTTCCAAAGTGTAGACCAGTTTCATTTAAGGAAAAATGAATGCTTCATTATGAGGTAATGGTTTTATGTGTATGAAGGATATCTCCTTTTATATATATATATTAAAAGATATTTGATTTTTTTTCTTAAGATGAACTAGTCTGTAAGCTGTAAGATTTCTGATGATTCTGTAGTATTTCTGTGATGTCTAGAAAGGATATCACGTTTGTGAAGTACTTTCTATGTATCAGTATGTTTTTACTCTTGTAATTCTGAATATTAACAGCAAGCAGGATTTCAGGTTTTCCAGATTGCCAGTATATTTTACCAAAAAGATGGAAGGGATTTATTTAGTCACCCTAATACCATCAAGCTGGCCCCAATGGACTAGATTTTTCAAAAATGTGTAGGCAATTTCAGTCATACATTATTGAGAAATCATGTATCTTATCTAAGCACCTGCTGTTTTCATTCTAGAGATAGTCTCTGCCTAAGTTAATTGATTTGCCCTAGCTTGTATGAATCTATAGTCCACTATAGATTTAAGCCTGCATTTTCCAGTGAGGAAATTTAAGTTAGTGCTTACGGTTAAATTAAAATAGGCAGGTAAGAAATTTCTCAGGAACCTTGAATGACTGTTATTAGACACTGAGTAGATAAGATTTCTGGTTGTATGAGAGGACAAGAGAACTTGCCAAAATCTGTTCCTACTCTAGTTATTCTGACATGGGTAGTCAGTGTGGATCTTGCAGTACTGCAGTGGTAGGTAACTAAAATAGCAGATAAATGTTTACTATGTCTAACGTAGTTCTGTGCTTTGAACTTCAGAGGTCTTTTAGAAGACTGATCTAGCAGGAACCGCAGTGCAGATGAGGTCTTTAGTATGGGATTTTGACAGTGATTCAGTGACATACAAACTGAAAATAATATTTAATGTCTTGTTGACTTGGCAAGGAAACTTTCATCTGAAAAGTCACATTTGGTATCTGCTCAATGTAGTCACTTACACTTCCCTTAATTTATAGGGGGTTTTTTCCCCATCTATGTGTAACTGCTACTGCCTGTGGAGAGCAGGGTGTTCGTCTTTCATTCAATAGCAATGTTTTAGGATACATTATCTGAATACTCTGTGCATTTTGTCAAGCTAGATTGAACAAGTCCAGAGTAAGTATCATTGGAATCAATTTAGGGCACTAACTTTCTATTTTAATGCTCTATATACAGAAAAAGTGAGAAGTGGCCATCTCTTTCTCCAGCAGTTCTACCCTTCCCGCTGCCTCCCCACCCCAGCCCCTGCTTTGAATCCCAGAATGCCAGCTTGATTGTGTGCATCTACATGTAAGACATCTTCAACTTAGATGCCTCCTCTGCTCTGGAACTTACAGCCTCTCACGTGTTCAGAGTTGTGCCAAACTTGCTTCAAGTTGTGAGCATGACTTTATGTAGTAGAATAAATCAGTGATGGATCAAGTAATGATTAATAAGATGGACTGGGAACTTCAGTGGTTCAGAATTTGTTTTGAAACAGCTAAGTTGTTCCTGATCTATTGGCGATAAACTCAAGGAGGGAATTGTGGGGGAGTCAGGAAAGTTACTCAGAAGAGTTTCCCTGTGTTCATAGGTCACTAAGCTAGTTTCAGTCAGGTTGTCCGTCCTCTGGATTGTTAATACCACAAAAAGGTGTGGACATTTTTGTACACAACTGTCTTTTCCCATTGGTGGTGTGTATTTTGGTTGGGTGCATTTTGGGGTTTTTTTGTTCTGCTTGGTTTTTTGTGTTTTCCCTACTCACCGTGCTGGCAACCAGTATACAGAGAACAGAGACCTGGCTTAGCACTGAATTGCACTGACTGAGCCAGGACCAGCTATGTAAAGTCATTGCTGTGAAGCAGAAAGGCAGCTGTAATTAGGGACTTGATCCAGGACTTGACAAGGTCAGTTAAATTTGGAATAAAATGTTCAGAAATATTTTTAGTAAGTATGACCAAAATCATCATAAACCCAGAGTCTTTGGACTTTAAAGTTATGTTTGGTATGGTTGATTATTTTATCTTTTTTTGAAAAATGTTTATAAAAGCTCAAATATAACATATTTTTAGCAGCTTGCATCTGCTATATTCACTCAAATAACTTTCAATACTGCAAGGATTTTTTGGTTGATTGATCCAATTTCAGATGATTGAAATAGCGATTCAATTACTAATCTGTAACTAACTGATAAGGTGCATCTTTTTCTTTAACTGGCAATTTCCATTACATTAAAAATAAGGTCCAAGTTGTGATCACAGTTACTTTTGCTGCTTATATGGTTCAATTAATTTGAGAGAGCTAAAGTTCTTTCCTTTGTGGGATTAACATATATCTGTCATGTAAGTACTTAAATGTTTCAAGTGTTAGTGCCTTTTTCTTCATTCTAATGCTGGTTTTCACTGTTCATTTACTTGCTGCAATTCATTGTATATGAAATGTGTTCTATGTATGTTCTTCCCTTTTTTTTGAGACTCACATAGTTGTGAAAGATAGGACTGAATTGTTTTTGAAACAAGGACCTTATCTAAATTGGAGCACTCAGAAGTTAATCAAGCAGTTATTACTTATATAATATGATATTTAAAGCTCAATTAAATCTGTTCTTAAATGAAAGAAACAGGGCAAACCTATATACTAAACTGTAATTTTTGAAACTCTGACTTAGTAATGTTGGGACTTTTGTGATTTAGGCATTTGAAGAGATCAGGGTATCTTGAGGTTTTAAACTTGATGCCTAAGTAAACTCTACCATGTATTCATCATTCCTTTATTGTTCAACATGAACAGTCTTAAACTGTTTCCTTGACACATGCCTTCTGTCTTCACATGTGCACTATTTGATATGGAGATTTTGTATTCCAGATGATCAGTTCTTGTATTGAATCTCCTTTTCAGGCTGCTATGAGTTGCCTTTTTTTTTTCCTGTTAGTTTTGATTTTGTTCTTGGCACAGACTTTTTGAGAGAATTCCAAAATGACTGAAGTTGCGCAATTAAATAGTCTTTAAGCGGTACATTCCGTGCCAGACTGGGAAACCCAGAACGTGTAAAGTTATAAGCATCTATAAAAATTATACTAAGCACAGAATTTTCTTGTTACATGTTTCAAGATGGATATGCAGTGAAATCATTGCCTATACAACACACACTTGCAAGCTCAAGCAAAGCTAACAGCTGATATGGTTAAATATATTTCTGTGATTTTTATTTTTGAAAATGGGTTTGTCTTTTTTCTTGTGCAATTCAGATGTTTTGTCTCTGTAGTCTTTCTAATGTAAAAGTGATATCTGACTGGATTGGGTTTTTTACAGCTCTCAGGCTAGGCATGGCTAGTGTAAGATGGTGTATGTTTGGAGGATCAGATTTTTGAAGCCATAAATAGTTATTTTTTTGAAGATTTTTGAAAATAATGCTCAGGACCAAAATACCAAGAAGCAAATTACTTTTTTTCATCCCATTTTCCTAAGTACCTTAAATTTCCTTTTCTGAAATGGAACTTACGTAACCTGTGTTATGGAAATAATGGTTGTTTCAAGAATTCTCCCTTCAGTCTTATATTCTCTAACTGATGTGCTGAGGAGTTTGATCTCTGCCTCAGCTTTAGAAAAAGCCTGCTGTTACAGTTTTGTTCGGCTTTGAAAACCTTTTGCTAACTGGTTTCCTTTTTTTTTTTTTTTGTTTGAACCTGCAACTCATTTGTTCTAGTTGCCTGAAAGATAGAAAGCTTCATACCACTAAATGTCCTAACTGTGTGTGTAAAAATTTCCATCTACTGCTAATCTGTAGTGCCAGTAAGGGATGAAGCAAAAACCATGCGACTATCTCATAATCCTTCATAGATATTCCACATAAGAAACTGATGGATGTGTCTCTTGGGTGTTGTAGTAACTCTTAGGTATTTGTAATGTAGTTAACTAAAGAATTCTCTAGAATATGGGAAATTAGGTTTGCCTATAATAACCTTGCTGTAGTCTATAGAGAAGAACAGGTGTACATAGCTGAATTTAGGTTTTGCAATCTCTTCACCTCATGGAGGAAAGATCTCTCTTGGTAGCCATCATTACTGTAAAATCATTGCTGCTGATACATTGACTTTCACAGTGTGAATGAGTGCAGGAGAAATCATTACTGCTTGAACAGCATTTTCCATTTCCTTAGTGGGAAAGATGGTGGGTTACTGGAAGCATGAGTTCAGAACTTGATAAATTCTAGCAGACTTCCTTAAAACTCTGTTTTTAAGGTTTTCTCCAAAGGACAAAATAACTTGAGATAAAGAATTTTTTTTTTCCCTTCAAGAGAAGAGGGAAGTGTTTGTAATGCAGTTGAATGTTTATGGCTGAGCCTTCCAAAAGATGGGTAATGGGCAGCCAAATGGAGAAGTGAAATGATACAGGATGTGCTGCCCTGGTGTCAGAAAACCATGAAGCAACTGTTGGATTAAACAAAGTTAGAATAAGAAATTAGAGTTTATTGGTTGATTACTTCTTATTTATACTTATGCAATTACATTTAGGGGTTTCTGGTTTCCGGTTTTGAGATAGTTTTGAGATAGTATGCAAACAGAGCATGCCTCAGGTTTATCTTGTTATTCAAATCACCTCATGCAGGGATAGATTTTGTTAACTTGTGCCCCCTCTGCTGGCTAGTGCTCCAATTACAAAGTAAAATACACATTTACGTAGATGAGGTTCTCTCTGATATGCTATTTTGGCCAAATATTAATTTACAAATGTTCCTTTTATGCAGATAAAACTACAGAAAAATCGTTGTGAGTTCTGATTTGTGAGAATCAGTGGTGTTGAGAGTTGTTCTCATAGTACATAGTTACTATTACGGACACAGTCAAGACTTCAGTGTTTTTTCTTTCCCTCATCCCTCAGTTGAAGACATTTGGTGTTTTTACCCACCCTGTGTGTGTATTGTTTCTTCTATAGAGGAACTAGATCCTTATGGTTCTTGGGACTAGGGAGGACTATACTCTGGACTTATAAAAGCTGCTACTATCACCTGCCTTTCTGACGTTTGTTTTCCTCTTGAGATGTAGAGCTCTCTTATTTTGATTGTAACAGGGGGATCTCTCAGATTATTTTTAACAGATGATTATTTTTAACAGATTTATTTACCTGTGTTCTTTCTGAAACCTGTCTGTGGGTGAGGTAGTATTCCCAGCTGCCTATCGTGAAGTGAAGGCAGAGAAGTCCCTGCATCTTGGATGCTGCAGGGAGAGCTAGAAGATCTCAGTATTATAATAGAAAATGTTTGTCCATACTATAGATGTTTGTGGACTAGCACTAATAGTAAGAATCCTCCTGCTGTCCTTCAGCCATTTCAGAAAAACACTGGGTATTTTTCCTTGGTGGTAGGGTAATTTCTGGAATAGGGCTTTCATTAGGTTTTTTTTTTTTAAGATTGTTTGTGACTGATCTGGTGTCTATCTTTCCATTAATCAGGCATTGAGGGAGATTTCTGGTTTACATTAAAATCTTTTATGACTTGAAATCTTGGTAATAGATTTCAAAACACCCTGTGTAAAACTCAGACTGGTTGCCGTAGCTTTCATTCAGATTTCTTCTGAGACTTATGAAAGTGATCTTGAAACACATCTGCTGTACAAATATCTGATCATCTACTACTAAGACAGAACTGCTACCATTGCAAAACTGAATAATCAACAGTGTCAAGGGAATATATCAAATCTTTGTGGACAGCAAGACAGTTGAGTTAGAAGCTTTCTTTATGCATGAAGTCTGTCTTACACTAGCCATGTCCAGGTCTTAATTCTGTACAGACAGATTTCCAGTATGTTCTTCAGATCTCACTCGTTCAGGTTGAAGTCACAGAAATCTCTGACACTGAAGACGTTCCTGTTCAAGAAGTCAGGTTCAATTCTAAAACAACCATAATAAGTATAATTTTTATCGTGCAGTTTCAGTCACTTGGATAACACCATGATAAATTTAGAGATGCTGTATTTTTCGATCTGGCCACAGAATTATAGAGCTGTTTTGACATAGCCTGTGAGAAGTCAGTTTTATCAAAGCAAATGTTGTGGTAGAATTGGACTGCCCTTCTTGTTCTGCCCCCACCCTCAGCATATTCTTCTTGTGTTCTGATAGATCGAAGTTCCGTAGTATGTTTCTGCTAAATATTAACTAGGCTATATGCAGCATAACTACCATTCGGAAAGCTTCCATATAAAGACATTCTGCTCCTTATCAAGTAGTAGGAAAGAATTTACTAGTTTACCAAAGTTGAAAACATATTCATTCCTGAAGCTTTCTGCTGCATTATATATGTGTGCATGGTTATGGTGTGTGTCTGGATACATTTGAAAGAAATCTTAAAGACAGAGTAGTTTTTGTGCAGTTTTCTTGCCACAGTTGCTTTGCTAAAGATCATTATTTCACTAAAATACTGCTGTGATGCCAGTGTATTCATCCGTGTATGTGACTTGGGAAACAGTTGTGTGAAAACATAAAATACAATTGGTTCTATCAGTTTTCACAGCTATATAGATTTGTTTTGCAGGAGTAATAAAAAATAGTCAAAGCTGCTGAAAACGTTACTAGGACAAGTAAAAAGTTGCTTGAGATGCTACAGCTCTTATGTAATTGTACCTCTGTGTACTTGACTGATAGTGTTCTGCTTTGAGCAATGAAGGGGAAAGTCTAATAAAATGTTAATTTATGTCTTAGACACTTTATGATTTTGCTCAAGTGCAACTGAAGTTTCTAAGATACAAAAAGTGAAAACCATGTTTGATTTGGACTGTCTGGTTTAGCTTGAAATTCAAGCTCAGTGTTTTGGAATTTTTTTAAACTGTTATCAGTTAAAAATAGCTTTAAAGCTAATAATTTTGCTGTCATTCTTTCATTTTAAGCTATTGTTTTTGAACAATGGTTGCTCACAGATTCTCATGAGAATATATGAGAATCTTCACCTTTTAAATGCTTGAAAAAAAAATTACTGAACTGAAAACTGATAGTGCACTTCTGTATTTCCTGGTTAGATATCTGAATTTACTGCCATTTAGGGCTGATTACTTCTGAAAATGAAAAGGCTCTACTGAGATAATATAATGGGAGATGAATGTGCAGTACAAGTTCTGTTAAATTTTGTGATTTACTGAAATGAAAGTGTACCTTTTAGATGTTTATTATGATCTCAAAATGTGTTTTTTCCAATTACTAGTAATATGTTCTGTTAAAAAGTATGGTGTATTTCAGTTCACATTTATATTCAACTTCTAGCCTTTCTTGGGCATGAAGTTTTTGTATTGCTAAGTAGATTTTTTTTACAGTAGTTGCTTGTTGCATGTGTCACTTTTTTTAGTCTCTGATTTGGTGAGTTTTGGTCATGTTTCTGCCCCATCTATTTCTTGAGTTTTTCAGCACTTTTGTCTCTGGAATTAATATTTAAATATGTGCATTGTAGTGGTCTTAAATCAGTCTGCTCTTACTGAATGTATAATATTGTGTACTTGTATGTTTAAGGTCACAGTAGCTCTTGAATTCCTTTACCTATACACTTGGAAGAAGGAAAAAACTCATGCATGTGTTAATCAGTCATGCTGAAACTTGATGATAGGCTTATTTGCCAGTGGCAGTGAATTCTTAGTTGTGAGAGTCTTAACTAGGCAATAATGTGTCTTGATGATAATTTGATACACTTCTGGCTTGATCTGAGGCTCCCTCTGAGAGCATCATACAAGCTGAGATGGGATGGCTGTGCCTCTCACTGTGATGCCTTGTCAGTGATACTTACAGCTGTTTTTGTTTTGTATTATCTGAGTTACTTCAGCTGGAGACCGAGGAAATGGCAACCAATGCAATTGAGTTGCTTTGTGATTTGGAACAAGTAGTTGTGAAGCTGTCTCATTGTTCAAATGAAAGTGTTGTGTGGCAGATAAGTCAGTTTTAAGGCCTTGAATATCATGCTTGTTCTTTTCTTAGCCAAGGAAGCTTGCTCTGATATTGATGCTGAGTTTTAAATAGCTTTCTTCCAAAAAGGGGGTGTGGGGTTTTTTGTCATCGTGGTGCATATCTGTCTTTGAAAACGTGGATATGTAGGTGAATGAAAAAATGCTCCTTGTACCATGTTACAGTACTTGGTTGAACAGAATCATCAACTGGGTGCTTCCTTTCTTAGTGCTTTCTTTCACCACTGCTACAAACCTTCAGAAGGAAAAGCAATTTACTGAAAAGAATTTGCTTTTGAAATGAACAAAACCTCATGGTGATTAGTTAGTTGTCAGAGTAAGTTGTGAGCAGGCTTATTGTTTACACCTTGTTATCCTGAGCTGCTTTTCAGTGCATTGCAGCATACCTGTGAGTTACCAAAGAGCTTGTAGTGTACACTGTCACCCACTGTTTCACTGCATATGCAAAATAACGGGGCTGGACTGAATTGATTACCTATGCATTTACAGTCAATAGTGCTGCTGTGTATTTTGAAGAATATGATATTTCTGAGATGTGTAAATTCCAAGTGTTATATTTCTAGAGGAAGAGAAATGGAAAGTAATTTGATTACTGTGGAAGTAGATTAATTAGATTGATGTAAAGTTCTCAACCAATCATTGGCAAAAGTGCTGCAGTTTAGTTAAAAAAATTGGTCAGTGTCTGCAATTTAACTTTGTGAAATTTACAAAATCATCAGAGTTTTGAGAGCTTATATAAATGAGAGGATGGGGTTTTTTAGGAATACTTGACTTAATACTGGTTTTGTATGCCTTTGTAAAGCTAAGGTGAGGAGCAGGGTCCGAAGAGTCTGTGGTGATCTTTAAAAATTAATGACATGGGAATTTTTAGTCAAAAATAGTATATCTCAGTAATAGACATTTTAACTGAAAATCTTCCTGGATACATTCTGTTTTTGAGTATGAGTTCATTCTTAGTATGTTGTTGATCACCCTTTTTACAGGTGAAATGTTTGTGAAATTATAAAAATCAGACTGGTTGAAGACGTTTCCCCCTCAGACCTGTTTCCAGGGGGAGCTTAATTTTAGAAACTCTTGTTTCTTCCCTTATGATTTTATAATCACTCTAAGACCAAACTGGTTAAATTTAAGGCTTAAACTTCAGATGGGTAAAATTGAGAAAAAGTATAGTTGAGAAATTAAAGTTGTTAAAGACAATGAGGATATCCAGATAATAGGGGTTATCAGAGACTAAATTCTTAATGCTTAATTTCAAATAGCACCACAACATTGACACAGCATTGGTTATGACATCCTAAATCTAAAAATCTTATTTTTATTAAATATAAATTTTTACACATTTATTAGCAATAGGATTAAAGTATTTTTGTTATGTACTCATGAGAACAATGTTCTTTTCCCCTAGTTAGAAACGCTTCTTTCTGTAATATTTCAGTGCAATGTAATTAGCTTCCAGCTGATGTTTTGCAGTTGTGGTAAACTGTTAGTTGGCAAAATAACATACGGTAACTGTTTTTAAGAATTAAATAAGGCTAAATATTCTTATGAAATTATTTTAATTAAATTGTGTTTTGAGAGTCCTTAAATTCCTTTGAGTGATTGTTTAAATTGGCTGATGAACTAGCTTAGCTTTCATAGGAGAGGGTGTTTTAATTTTATTCTTTCATAATTTTTGTAGTAATGGCATGCTATTTTAAAAGAAATTATGATTTTTCACTAAGGTTTGAAGAAATATTGAGCAAATAATTTTTTGTTGGCATACAGTAAATTGACCACTGTAAATGTGATCTCGCCACAACAGTCAAACTGCATACCCCTCATGAAATATATTTCAAATTGTTAGGTAGTATTTCTGTTCTAAGCACACAATCAGTAAGTGATCCTTTATACTTAATGGGTTCTAAAAATGGATTTTCAAGGCCTCTTTCTTAAAACCTGTTAGCTCTCCTCATATTTTTAGAGCCAGTTGTAAGCATTCATGAGCTAGTTTGTCTTTATAAGCAGAACTAGGCTGTGGGTGTAGTTATATTTCTCTTTGTTTTCTGAAGAAGGCAAACAAGGCTTTGATCTTGGCAAGAGAAGAAGAGTAGGACCTATTAAACAAAATATTATGGTGACTCTTATTCAGTCCTATTTTAACACTAGGTAGAGTGGAATGTGCTACCTGGTCTTGGAGTTGATATGTGCGTGGATTACTTTGGAATTCTCTTGTTCAGGAGGGACAGAAAGCTCCTAGAATACTGGTAGTAGGAAAAGGAAGTGCCAATAACTGACCAAGTCTTTTTGGTACAGCTGGGCTAGTTGAATGGCATGGGGTCACAAAATGGCTTGTCCTGTATGTGTTTGTCTTAAATGATTCACATGGAAAGTCTGTCTGTATAAGTATTTGTTTCTGGAGTAAATTTTGCATGTTTGATTGTTTACAGAACCACTGTAATCAAAATGTAACTGGTGCTATTTATGTCAGTGTTAATACATAGTTTTTAACATGGGATCATGATCACAGGGTACTGTGGTAATTCTTTACTTGGACACACAACAATTAAATGACACAAAATCAACTGTGCAATAAGGGGAATCAAAAATATGTGTTTTGAGGAGACAGTTATTTCTCCTAACAGCTCCTAGTTTGTCAGAATAGTACAGTACGCATTATTTGTCAAGTCCTGTGTAACCCACTCTTGCTGGTTTTGTATACATTTATTATATACAGATATATTAAGTGTCTAGCTTTCCATGGCATAAGTGTAAAAACACTCAGAAGCCCATTGCACTGTACTATGTAGTATGTGAGAATACCTTGGACTTCATTGTTTTATTGCTAGGTATTAGTGGCATTTAATGACTGAATAGAATGCTATGGATTTGTTATACCATTTCCAGTGAAACTACTTTTTTTTTTCTTTTAGGGACGGAACCCTTTTTTTCTGGAGCCAGCAATAATTATTACAGTTACTGATGGAAGTAAATTAACCACTACCAGTGGGATACAGGAAGAGGTAAGGTCTGACCTCTGTTTACAGCAATGCGTACCAAACGTGGTGTTACAATACCATTTACAGTAGGAACATAAATGTTCATTAATACCTTAAACTTGCATGTGTTTTGCTTTTAATTTAAAGTATTTTTACACAAAACTACTACAAAAAGCTGAGTAACTTAGCTCATGTGACAGAAGTCTGTGATACAACTGTTTAGTTGTATCTGTTTAGTAAACTGAGTTTGCTACTTCTGCCCAGGGCTTTCATGGCTTTTCAGATGTTTTTAGCAGAAGAAATAGATTTCTGTAAAGTGTGTGTCTTTAACTGATCTAGATATAAGTTCTTTGTGTATAGACCCAAGTTAACAAAGTGATTTCCCAAAGGATGTGGTCACTAGAGAGTATGCGAAATGTACCACTTTCACGTTGCGTTCTTAAAAATAAGTATATAATGGATATAATCAAATCAGTAGTCCTTATAATGAAAGAGAAGACCGAAGAAATGTATTTCAAATTAAATCTGTAGAGCAGTTTAAAATCGAGATCTTAATATACTGGAGTACCCACTCAGACATCTGGCAAACTCAGAGCTATACTGATGCACTGAACTATTTTAACTTACTGGCTGTTTCAAATTCTTTCCTTAAAAAGATGGAAGTCACTAGGGATAGGGTTGGTCTGGCCAGCTCAGCGCCCATTCCATGCAGTAGTAAAAAACCCCAACCAATTCAAACAACAACAAATCCCTAAGATCATTCCCTTTTCAGGGAAAAGGTTAATATCAAAAGGTCTGTTTTAAAACTTAAGAGGAGGATTCAGACTTCTGCCTGTACTACACCACACTTGACTACACAGATTAGCTTGTCATACATTGCTATTCATTAGTTACTCAGATTTCTCCTAATAATCTATTATATTGCATTCCTACAGCACTTACAGAAGTTGTCTGTATGAAAAGTGGTATTTGAGTGTTTTTGTAATGTATCTGACTTAGAGGAAGAAAGTTGAATGACCTCATAATTCTATGTGGACTACTAACAAATGAGCATAGCCAGTAACTGAAAGGGAGTTCCTGTATCCATGATAACAAGTAGGTTATATGTATAAAAACTTAACTTCCGTCATATTTTTTTACCCAATAAGCTATTTTCAGCTTATTTTCAGTGATTGAATGAGTGTGGTCCAAAATACCAATAGAATAGTGTGACACTTCTAGAGTCTTCTACAACATACAGTGCTGTTAGCAGCAGAGTACTGTTTTGGATAGTCTCTTAGCTGACTTGTAAAATCTGACATGGACATTCTGGAATGATGGACACCAAGATGCACAGAAGGTGAAGCAAATGACATCTGGGTAGAGGCTGAGAACTGGGTTTGTTCAGCCTTTGGTAGAGAAGCCTGTAGTGTTTTATCACCATTTGCAACAATTTAAAGGGGCTGGGAGCCTGGCTTTTCTTGGAGGCACATGGGGCTGCGATGAGAGACAGCAGCTGCAAATTGTGCCAGAGGAAATTCTGATGGGGTATCAAGAAGCTTTAACTACATGGGTGATTGAACATTGGCATAGGTTGTCCAGTGGTTGTGGAGACAGTACAAGGCCCTGAGCAGTCAAAAGGCTCTGGACTGTATAACCTTTCTGTGTCCATTCTAATGCACACAGTGCTATGATTGTTGTATTTCCTTTCATCTTGTTCGTTATCCAGAATGATTTAGATAAGAAAGCTGTATTGGTTGTCATCAGCTCTTTTATAGCAAGAGTTAGGATTTCTTTTTTTATAGCCAGCAAGCTGGTTTTTTTCTTTAATACAATTTAAATGCAGGTACAACTTTCTTACCTTAGTCTTCACAAGAAGACTCAGGCAACCATTTGGTCATAAAGTCACATCTTTAAACCGTTGGAACTTATGTTGAGAAAAAGGGTTTTCAAGTGACTGCTCTAATCTAGTGAATTTAGGCTTGGCTCATGAGCAGTGACTGGTAAGTGTGTGCTACACCTAGAGTTTTAGTATGATTGCGACATTGGACCAAATTTGACACGTGATTTGAGGATTGTTCATGTTCTAGAAATGCAGAATCTACTTTAATGATAGTGAACTACTGATTTTTCTGGTGAATAAGCTGGTGATAAGGCATTGTCTCCTGGAGGAATAGGAAGTGAACATGGGTCTATTTGCAAGACAAAAATAAAAGTTTCTTTGAGTGCTTTTCCATATGTATGTACTGGGTATGTGTTTGATACCCAGCAATTGAAGTCATTATTTTTTTTTTGTTCTCTTTTGCCGTAGGTGTACTGGTAGGAACATTTTTAACAGCATCAAAGAGCAGAGGAACAAAGCATCAAAGGGTGCTTCTGTTTTTTCAGGGCTCATTTTTTGCTGTTGTCAGTGTGTGTCCTATTGGTCAGAATTTTTCTTGGTGTGGCTTGTGTCCTTTACAGTCACCTCTCAAGTTGGACTTGCAGAAATGAACCAGCATTAGTACGGTAACACCACCCTGGAGATAGAGAAGTTCATTGCTGCTCTTTGGTTCAATTACAAAGCTTTTCAGTCATTTTTGGATGTCTGTTTTGTTCTTTGGGTCTGACTTTGGGAAGGCTTTTCAGAGTTGGAAGTGATCATATCCCACTGGCTCTGACAGGTGTTTTTTTACTTAGCATCAGCTAAGGCAGTATATTTTTAATCCTTTTAAGACATGTACAAAAGAACCAACAGAATGTTGGGTTTTGGGGTGGTGTGGTTTTTTCTTTGAAAGCCTGTGAAACCAGTATGGAACCTGGAGGCAGGTTTTCTCAAACCTTTGTCATTCAGTTGAACACTTGTGTTCTTACCTGTGAAATCAGTTTATCACTATGGGAACACTGTCTTTTGCCATGGTGCGAAGCAGTCAAGCTTAAACCCTGTTTCAGAGCTCTTGCTGAATTCTTCAGATGTCCTGTTCCTTTTTAGGTTTTAATATGGATTTTGCAGATACAGAGCCTTTGCTGTTCATTGCTGCTTTGTCTCTCATGTGCAATTCCTCAGGTTGAAGACCAGAATGATAGTCTGTGCGATTATCTCCACTTGCACAAGTTAGTAACACTTACAGTTCTGTGCCTTCTGCCAGTGTTTTCTAATGTACTAGTGCTGATGTACTGAAGAATGGCAGCATCAGTTCTGCATTCAGCAAGACTTGTTGACCAGACTCTTCCCTGGAGTCACTTGTCCCAGTCATAACTTGAAGAGGGGTCAGGCTCATACTGTTGGCAAACCATCATTAATTAGCTGGTCTCATGCTATGGATTCTTTGTGGAGTGGCTTTTGCTTCTGGCCTGATCCCTCAAATCTGGTCTTAACCCTTTCTTCATCTTCCCTTTAACAAATGTTTAGTTTTGTGAAGGGATTTCTCTTATTCCTCTTTACGTTATGCAAAAAAACCATACTTTTCCAGTTTTCCAGCTATGTTCCCTTGTCCTCCTTCTGCATATCCTCTGTTTTAAGAGGAAGCATTAAACTCCTGTTCACAAGACTGAAACTAGGTTATTGGCCTATCGATACATTCTGATGAATGATTATGCCAGCAAAAAGCATGAGCAATGCTGCTTGGTTTCTGTATGTTGCCATTTCTATGATCATTCAGTTACAAGAGACTTACAGGAGGAGTCAGTGATTTTTGTGTGTCTTTATCCCTGAACTGTTTGGCATTGTCACATAAATCCTTCCCAGGGTCAATCATGTTACATACCTGTTGTAACAACTGCAAGAAGTGGCAAGGTCCTGCTTACTTTCGGGAATAATCAGGAAGTGTAAGTGCTCCATTATATTTTTAATCATAGTTCCTTCAGTTAGAAATCTAGACTTGAAAACAAAATTCTGGCAAATACAATTAAATGTATGTTCCCATTCTTATTATTCCTGTTAGTAGCAGTTTTGGGGTTTGCAGCATGTGACACAGCTCTAAAGCTCCTGATGTGTACATTTTTGGTATGTAACCATCAGCTCAGTGAGCACTTGCCCACGGTTAATGCTGGCATTGGCACCCAGCGGTATATCCATGACATTGACATGGGATGTCAGTTGACCTCAGTGTCTCTTTGTGGTCTTAAGGTATTTCCTATGGAAGAACAATTAGTGGCTTTCTATCTATCTGTTACAACTGCATGGAAAAAGATGGGAAAATGTAATGTTGATAAGTGTAAGTAGAGTCAGTCTATCAAGAGCTGGTTTTCTTAGTTGGACTTGAATAGTTACCCATCCTTAAGTCCTCTAAGGATGAAATGCTGCATTTGCGTGGAATGTAGATGTATCTTGTCTTTCTATGGGTAGCAGAAAAGCATGCAAGGAATGTTACTTGAAGGTAGAGAACTCTTTAAAGAATTTTTTTTTAAGAAAATGCAAAAAGAGAAGGTGGTTGTCTCTGTATGGATATTTTTATTCAGTGCCTGATGTGTAACAACTTCTTATGAGATTTCCCAAGATGGAGCTGCCTGTAATTATCTAGATACTAAAGCTTAAGCAGTGCTGATGCTGCCCTATTGTAATAAATGTGCAGCCTCTGCCAGAAGATCATTACTGTCTTTGGTTCACCAACTGCCATGCCAGTGCAGAGTGCTCTAATGCTTATTGACCCTAATGTAGGGTCTCTAGGATCCTTTTTTAATTTTTTTAGGATTTTAGACTGTGCTGCTGCTTATGATTGCTAGAATGTAGGTAGAAACAAGGACTGAGAATAAACAAAAGACCTGCTTACCAATAACAGGGTTCTCTAAGACCTCTTCAGTACAATGCTGTCCTCTACCCCCTCTTGGTTCTTGAATATTTTAGTGATTTTCAAAGCAAGGAAGAGGGGAACAAAGCATACACTACTGTCTTATTGTATCATTGTGGCATTTGGGCATGGTGGTAGGTTTTGTGTGTGCTCCTACAAATTAGTATTGAGACAAAACACTGGTTTCTGGTATTAAGCTGGGAGAACCAATTGTGTGTGATGTACATAGACAATATGTTGAAGACCACTGCTGGTAAATAACCTCCCTTCTAATAGTTCAGTCTACCTTTTCCTCAACAGCCAGTATGAAAGACAAAGAGGAAAATATGTGCATGCCTTCATATTGAAATATGCACGGGGAAAGAAAGGAAATGCATGATGTACAATTCCAGGCTTATCTTCTGCTAGGTATGCAGTTGCTATGGTAATACAATACCAGTTTAAAAGAAAAGCCAATTGGAGATGAGAAGACCAAGTTACTGATGTCTATGGAGAATGAAGTGGTTTGAATCTTTAACTTTGCTAGTATAACTGTTAAATAAAGGATGTTAAACTAAACTGGAATTAAATTGTGGGAAAGTTAGGGCATTTGACTTGATGATTGCCTTGCATGGTGTCTTTGAGTTTGAAAACATTTCTGGTAGTAATATGTGCATAATGCAATGGCCTGCTCCTGAGTACTGTTTGGTTTTGAGGTTATCTCCATATAACCAGCTGAACCAAAGAAAGCTTTTGTAGCTTGAGATGAACTGAACTCAGGATAGTGTTGGTGTAGGATCCAGTGGTATACTTTACATATATAGTAAAAGATGTGTATATACTTCCTCAAGGAAAATAGTGTTACATAGGTATGTTTTGCAGATCAAATATACTCTTAGGAGCTAGTGAATCTTCCATTTAGTCAGATCTAAGTAGGAAAGTTTGAATGGCATTCCCTAATACCTGCAGGTGAGGATGGTGTAGTGCTTGCAATTGAGTCTTTTACAGTCAGGATTCCAGGCTGTTTACCAAGAATGCAGCAATTCTTGTATCTGAGTTTCCTTTTCTCAGGCAGTCTTTGCTGGCCCTTTGTGTGAAAAGGGGAAAGACATGCATGTCAATCAGTAACAAACGAGGTACCTAGCTCAGTTCCCTTTGACCAGTTTCATGTGAAACATTTGGGGAAAATAGTTCTGTTCTCAGCTGTCCTCTGTGCTTGCATAAGCAAAACCAGAAATTTAGGAGGGAATCATCAGGTGTGCTTAGAAGTCCAAAATATTGTGATTCTTGGCCACATGTTGAGAGAACGGATTTGTTATGTTTGTTCTAACTTTGAGGTTGTATCAATAAATTGATTGTTTTTCAAACATGAAGATCTGTATTTTTCCCAATGAAAAGTGCTTGCAGTTATGTGAATAGAAATAGATGAGGTGGCTGGTGTGGATATCAGGTTTAATGCTTTTAAGCTGTCTCTTAAAAATAAATAAGAAACTGCATTAAGTGTTCTTCAAATTCCCTAGCTAACCACTATGAACTAAATGAAGGCAATGTATAATGGGTGCTTATGTGGACCTGCATCAAATTTTGGAACAGATTAGTACTTTCTTGCTAACATTGAGCTGAGATTGAGAACTGGGATTTTTTTGAGTGCTGCCTGAGAAGTGTTTGAGGAGACATTGAGTTTGCTTTAGCATTTGGACTTAACTGTTGTATTTCATGCACTATTTCAGAACTATTTGCACCACTTGAGTCATTGCTTTGGGGATTTTTTTTTTTCTCTGTAATGGCTGCAGTGCTCCAGGTGAACTGAGAATTTTGCTTGTGCTAACAGCGCTATCATCAGCCAGGGATCTGTTGAATTTTCTGAAACTTGTAGCTGTTACAAATTTAGATTATCTGGTCAGGGCTTCTGTAGCTGAACGTGTGAGTGAGCTGGTTTTTTTCCCGGCTAATCTGTGTGAGGTATCTGGATTCAATAAGAGAGGATAGAATCTTCCGAATGTGCTGTCCCTTAGAACCTGACACACCTTTTCCTGTTTCAGTCCACTAGGTATAAAACTGCTGCTATCCTTGGAATTTTTGATGTTCTGTTACTCTCTGGCTGTTGTTGTTAGTGGTTAATAAATAATGTCCTGACCATTGCTGTATTTTTCTGCATCGTGTTTGAAGTCTGACACTTGAACCTCTTGCATTTAATTCACAGAAAAGAGAGTAAAAAGAAATGCTCCCAGGTATTCAGTATCTTCAATATCTTAAACTAAAAGTTTTATGTAGTTTTTTCCTAGACAGGCAATGCAACGGCACGTGGCAAGCAGTTCTTCCTTGTATGGGTGGCTGGGGCTGCTGTTATCTATTACCTAAAAATGAGAACTAATTTTGCATTTCAGTGTTGATTTTAATTTTAACATCTGCTTTTCACTTAAAGCACAAACATGAGTTTAGTTATGGAATATACCTGAATTGTGTAAAATTTGCTTTCTGATTCTGTAACATAACTACCACAATAGTTCACTTGAAGCTAAGTTATTTGGAGTAGGTAATCGTGGCAGCTACACCTTCTGGCAGCTATATTTCTTCTGGGGTAGTTGTAGATTAACATTACCTTTTCATTAAGTTGTGCTTATCTTGAAGAATTGAGGAAAATACTGAGCTGAGAATGGCCCTGTTCCATAGAAAATAGAACAAAAGAACACTGCAGTGAAGCAGCTTTTACTGTTGAAATTCTAAAGAAAATATTCTAGTAATTCTGAAGTTTAGATCAATTTTTAACAGTGGTTGTTACTATTTGATTTGTAACTCCCACCATTATGTATCGTATTGCTTTGAAATGTTTTAAATCTTGATTAAATAATGGATGTCTTGCTTGTCATGTGCAGTACCTGAATAAAGTTATAAATGTGTGTGGAGAGATGTGCTTATATATAGTGAATTGCCATTGCGATGTGACCTGAATTTTTGTTTCTTTCTAAAGCTATGCATTCACAGATTTTAAATTCCTTTGCAGCTCCATTTACCTCTCAATTCCCCTTTACCTGGAAGTGAGTTGACTAAGGAACCCTTTCGATGGGATCAGAGGTTATTTGCTTTAGTTCTTCGTTTGCCTGGTATTACAGCACCAGAATCAGAGCAAATGACAGGGGTACCAGTGGATGACTCTGCAATCACACCTATGTGTGAAGTCACAGGAGGTGAGTGCCCTGGGTTCCTTTGACAAATCATTACTTTAAAAATGTAAGTGAATTCAGTTTAGTTCAATTAATCATGTGATTCCATGTCATGGAATAACTATTTCCAAGTTCTTACAGCACTTGTAAAAACTCTCAAGACTCACAAAATGAAACTAAAGACTCTGCATTAAAGCTACAGATAACGTAACCTGTCTAGAAAGTATGAGTCTACTCTTTGGGAATTTTTTAGAAGAGAACCTGCTTTCTTTCTACTGCACCTTGGTATTACAATTAGAAATTGTAATAATTGAGTCTGTTTTGCAGTGCAGTTTAGCTAAATTTGTCATACTCTAACCTAAAGAAGACAAAAGTGAAAATGTGTTTGGTTGTTTGGGGCTTTTCCCTCCAGAGCATGCAGAACATTCAACAGTTCTGTAGAACTGACACTTTTCTCTGTCAGAAATCATATTCTTAATCTTCTAGAAATTATATTCCAGGTCAGACTCACACATTGATTTTTATCACATTTTAAAAACATAATGATTTTTCTGATGCACCAGAAGGGTTGTGATAGAGAGCAAACAAAGGGGTTTAAGAAGTATTCCAAAAGGATTTTATTCCACTGCTTTCTGACTGTCTGTAGGCTGTACTAACAGCACTTTGACTGAAATTCGAGCAAAGCTAAGTGTTAATGTCACAAGGGGGAGCCCATTTTCCGTGAATACAACCAGGAATTTGAATTAGTCATTAAGGGTCTAACATCAATGTCTGATGGGGTGTGTGTCCCTGCTTCACTGGACTGCCTTGGTGCTTAAACAAGGAGGGACTGTTCAGGAGAAGCTTTAAATCAGTGATCTGTACATAATTCAATTTGTGTGGTGGTTGAAAAGTTTCAAATTATCCAAGTTAAAACAGGGGCAGAAACACTGAACAGCCTTAACCTTTACTGTTTTGTTGTAGGTCGATCATATTGTGTGTGCTCTCCAAGAATGCTGAATCAATGTCTTGAGTCGTTGGTGCAAAAAGTGCAAAGTGGAGTGGTAATAAACTTTGAAAAAGCTGGACCGGATCCCTCACCAATTGATGGTACTTGATGTTTTTTACACAGGTGTCAAATAACAGGGATGACTGTGAATATAACTTGGTGAATTTAATGTAGGAGTTGCCAAGACAAAAGGGCAAGTGTTGCAATTTCAAAGACATCACTACAAAAAGGACCTGCTAATTCTGAAATTCTGTTGTGTTTCAAAATACTGGCTGCAGTTACTAGACACATCTACATTTTTTTGTATTACTCAGGTAGTATTAAGTGCAGTTACTCATGTCAGTTATGGTTGAATAGGTTCATGAGTTTTAAGCAATGGTTTTCAACCAGCTAGAAATGTGAATAACTTGTGGAAAGACTGGGGGTTTATACACTTATCCTTTTTTGTTCAGTGCAATAAAGAGGCGGCACTAAGAATTACAATAGCAAATACAACTATGCAATGTTAACTTCTCATTCCAAATGGCCTAGCTAGGTTCTTCTTTCGATGTTCCTGGGAAGTGTTTGTGGGATTTTTTTAATCTTATTTTGCTACAATAAAAAGTTAGTCTGGCAGTCATGTATATCACTATACATTATTCATGTATTAGTGACTATATTAGTCATGTATATCACTTTTTTAATGCATGGATTTGAAGGTTGTCTGTTAGTAACAATGGAGGAGAAAAGAACTGATGACTTTGAAGGGCTCGAGATAATTGGCTTTCTCAGCTATGATCCTGTAAACAGTCAGTGGTTATTTGGTGTTTCATAGTCTGTGTTTTTGCAGAAATGCTTACTGACAACTATCTACTATTCTTAGAAATAATATTAACTGCAGGAAGAGCTTCCCTGGGGTTATAGTTCTTAAACTCTTCACAGAAGTTGTTTAATACTCTTCTTGAGATTTAACACTGTTTAGACTCATAAAACCTTTTTTCTTCTGTAGATGGGCAGGTGGAGGTATCTAGGCCCTTTGGACCCCAACCTTGGCACAGCTGTCACAAACTTATTTATGTCAGACCAAACCCTAAAACTGGGGTTCCTATAGGTCATTGGCCTGTTCCTGAATCCTTTTGGCCAGATCAAAATTCTCCAACACTGGTACGTACTGAAGATAAAGCAAAAGGTTTTTGCATGTGGGTATATTCCAGGATTTCCTATTCACTGATATTTTTAAAATCTTGAATTACATATTTCATTGTAACAACTGTAAAAGCAGTGTTGACCCTAGAAGGAATGACACACATAAACCTCTTGAAGTTATCTGTTATAAATTATTGATGAGCAAAAAATACTATGGGGTTTGCTTTTTAGTGACTTTGAAGCATTAGGAAACTGCCTGTAACAGATAGATCTGTTGACCCAGTACATGAATGGAGTGTTACTGCTTTGAACCCTGTTAAGTATCAAATGGTGGTACTTTGGTAAAACCCTGCTGAATTTTATTGCCTCATAGATGGCATTAATAAAGGACAGTATGATTTCAATTTGAATGCTTTTGGTAATTGTCATCCTAGCAAGTGAATATATTCCATCTGCTGTAGGTGCAGTGTAGCTATACCTTCAATTTATCCAAGTTGAGAAAACCTTGTTTTTTTCAATTACAGCTGACAGAATGAGTTTATTTGCTCTTTTTCATGAAAGTGTATGCCCACTGCCTTCTGGTCTGAGAACTAATCATTAGTATAGTATATTTTGTATTTCTGCTAATATTTGAAAATCCTTAAAGGAGAAATAATGCAGTTGTATAATTGTTACATACTTTTTGTAATTATTTTACTGAATTCGTGTTCTTTTGATCTTAAATGGGTGTGCTGACTAATACATTCACTGAGCTTCTCATAAATTTTACCTCTTCTGGTTGAAAAACATATGAAGTCCTTTGAAATACAGGAGTGATACCAGTGTGAAACTTTAGTAGTATTTGCAAGTTTGATATTGATGGTGTCTGTGGCTACATTCATTGAAGGATGTGGATGCCCTTGTGAACAACAAAGCAAACTAGCATATATGACTAAAAGTAAATCTTGTGTAGTTATTAGAAACACAATTGTGTATGGGATGTTTAAAAGCTGTTCTGCAGGAAAACTGTTCTGTGTACTCCTTGTAATCACTGTCAATGGCGCATCTGCTTCCATTTGCTGTGAAGAGTCAGTACAGCTTGTCTGCTGCTGCACATCTTGATTGATGAAATAGATCTTGTCAAGTGAAAAATTGTTGAACTATATCTTGTAAAAGCATGAGGTTGACTTACCCAAATGGCAAGATGATGAGAAATTTCTCAGTTGTAGTATGTATAGCTCTCATAATTCTATAAAGCCTTGTCACGTGCAGATAAATTCCTGTTGACATCAAGTTGGAATTCTGCAGTAAAAAGATCAAAATCCAAACATTGAAATTCCTTGAATTGAAATAGGTTTTTTTCTCAGGCCTAGTTAAAAAGAGTTCTTTCAAAGTTTTGGCTTTTTTTCTGAATTGTTGCTGCTCTTGATCTTTATAGTTCAGTTTGAATTATGTAACAGTTAAATTTGCCAAGAAGGAAAAGTGGTGGGGGAAGTCAGCAAATGCAAAAGTACAACACTTGCTTCTGTTGAGAATGAAAATGAACATGCCCCAGAGTAGCAGGTACATTGTAGATTTTTTTTTTTCCTCAGTGAGACTTATTTCCATTTGCAAAGTTTTTGTGTAAATGCAAGAAGTCTTACTTACATATTGTATTACACTTATATAGTTAAATAATTGGCATCTATTTAGAAAATAAGATTCCTTCAGATTTTAAGACAGTGCTAACATCATGAATTAATTGCTTAGGTCTCATTAACAATAACTATGAATCTAGTACTGAGTAGATTCCTTAAATACACCTGTTTTTGAAGAAGCTGTATTACTTTAGTTGTCATAGCACAATTGCATTTTAATTGTTGTGCAGACTTATTAACAGTGGAATACTTGTGTTTAGCCACCTCGGACATCTCATCCTGTGGTGAAATTTTCCTGTACTGACTGTGAACCAATGGTCATTGACAAACTGCCTTTTGATAAATATGAATTAGAACCTTCACCATTGACCCAGTTTATCCTGGAAAGAAAATCTCCTCAGACCTGCTGGCAGGTAAGTAGAGTGCATGCTGAATTGAAGTTTTTTATAGAATTCTGGTTTTCCTAGACTTTATTCTATAAACAAAATAGAGTGTAAAATTTCACACAATACTTTGTATTTACATGCAATGTAATATGTTTTCTTGCAGGTATATGTGAGCAATAGTGCAAAGTACAGTGAACTTGGTCATCCTTTTGGTTACTTGAAAGCAAGTACAGCACTGAATTGTGTGAATTTATTTGTGATGCCTTACAATTATCCAGTCCTCCTTCCACTGCTAGGTAAATAACACTTCATACAAATTTTCTTATTTTTTCTTATTAATTGCGGTAGGCAATTCAAACATTGATGTCATCTAAACAGATTATTGCAATTAATGAGGGTATTCATCTCAAACCTATAGAAAGGTAGAATCAGTAACTTGTTTCATTTGTTTCCAGTTGGCTGACTTTCATGACTCAGACTCTAAGATTTACTTAATCATCATTTTCTAATATGTTTTGATCTCACTTTCAATATTTTAAAGCTATTTTTCTAATCCATTGTATCAATGCCTATTCATTTTGATAAATAATTTATCAGGTTTCATCTTTTCACTGCAGTGTCTATCGTGTGCCTGTATGTTTAGTTGTATATATATTAATTTACATGTATTCATTTAAGTATTGAGGAACTTGCATTTCTTCAAAAGTTTCTTTTACTAGAACTTTTTTTGGAGAAAGTGATGTAATGCTATCTGGATATGCCTTTTATGTTATCTCTTTGCTTTTTATAACCCTTAGATGACTTGTTTAAAGTACACAAGGCAAAGCCTACGTTGAAATGGCGTCAGTCATTTGAAAGCTATTTGAAGACAATGCCTCCTTATTATCTTGGGGTAAGATGACTTACTGTGTTAAAACTTGTATTTTATAGGTTTTTTTTCCACTGTGGATGTAGTCTCTATTTCAAGTAAAATATGTATTAATTCAAGAGAGAATAGTTAAAGTTCATACCTAGTGATAGTGTTTTCACTGGAGTCCTGTGGGAGGCTTGAGACCTGAAGGTTATGAAAACTTTATAATCTCATAATACACTGTGACTTGTATATAAATGATATCTTTGTTAATAATTGATTCTGTATGAATGGCACTATGTTTTAAAGTAACACAGAATGCTGCCCTGAGAGTCTTTGTTCTTTTCTAACTTTGAGAACCTCAGGTTCTATTTGAAATGGGTACAGTTACTTGAAGTATATATAAAGTTAAATGTGACCATAAAATATATTCCATATTTCAGCCTTTGAAGAAAGCTGTGAGAATGATGGGAGCACCAAACCTTATAGCTGACAATGTGGAATATGGACTTAGTTACAGTGTCATTTCATATCTCAAAAAGTTGAGTCAGCAGGTAATGTTGAAGCAAAAGAGCAGTGAAAACTTATTCTAATATCAGGGTAATCTTAAAATACTCAAGTTCAGTGTCTTTGAAGGAAAAAAAGAGCAGAAAGATGAAGTCAATACCTTTCCATAAGCAATTAGCAAAAAAATAACTTTGGTCTTCTGAATTGCTGGAGAACATAACATTTAAATATAGACTTTATAAACTGGACTATAAAGATAGATATGCAAGAACAAATTGTGATTTTTTTATTTAAGGAGCATTTTTACTTATACAGACAGTAATGTACTTTTGTCCAAAAGAAAACATGTTATCGTACCTTAGATATTAAAGATGTTTTAGGATTTTTCAGAGAATAGAGAATTTTACTTCGTGCATCTGAATCAGTGTCCTTTTTTTTTGGCTTGTGACATGAAATGGAAAGTGTTCAGTAACTAAGATAACTGACATAATTCAGAATCTCAAATGAGGATACAGATGTAGAAGTGAAAAGTGACTATTTGAGATTGTTGAATGTGTTCAGAATAGTGCCCCTATCTTTGACTAGTCTCCTGCACCAGCTAAAGCATTTCTGCCCTGCTACCTCCACTTTTATTCAACTGTGCATGTTAAACTTTCTGTTCAAGATAATATAGTAGGCTTGAAGCTTCAAGAAATAGTAGTGCCACATACTTGTAACTTACCTAGTGAGTTTCTATGGATCAGATTTTTCTTAAAACATTGATATAAATGATTACTTGAGGAAGCAAATGTCTTGAAGTTTACAGCATGTCCTGTTAAATCAGTCATGTTGCTCAGTACTGTGTGAACTGATGCCTCAACCTAGACATCTTCAACTCCTCTAGAATGTAATGACATGCACTGCAAATTGTACCTAAATCTTTTTGAACTTCTGAAAGGCCCTGTCAGTGAAGACTCATTATTCTCAATAAGTACATATTCAAATTTTGAGTAGTCTATTAATTTGCAAAATTGCAAAAAACAAAATTGGAAGGTGTATTACAAAATTCCTTTTGGGTCTTTGTTCCACTGTATTTTGCCAAAAAGGTGGCATTTATGAATGTTTAATTTTGGTGCAAATCTAACGTAATATTGAGGGTTATGTCTGTCTAGCCAAACAGAATCAGGTATTATCATATAGTTCATTTTTAATAATGTTATGATTATTTGTATTGAGCTCCTAAAAAATTGATACCATTGGATGACTGATGACAACTATAGTTGCAGGAGAATCAGTCTTGTGAGCGACTGTTTTCTACAGTAATAGCTGAACCCTATATGAGTACAGGTAGATTTGCAGAGAATGACTAGTCAAATTACAGCATTTTATGAAAATAAAAGCATTGCATGCATATTGGTGCTTGGATACCATAACGGGCAGCAGAGGAGAAATATGCAGAAGACCTAGGCACAAACTGTTCACTATATTTAAAACTGTAGTAAGCATTAAGTGGTTATGTATTAAGCACTCCTTAAGCACTCATCCTGGTTATGGTCATCATAGTGTGTTAGCACGTTGTTGAATCTTGTAGGTAGGAATTTAAAAATGAATAAGACTGACTAATCCTTTTAAGAGCATATTGTCAATTTTATTTATTTATTTATTTCAAATTAAGGCCAAAATAGAGTCCGATAGAGTCATTGGCTCTGTAGGCAAAAAGGTAGCGCAAGAGACTGGAATTAAGGTCAGAAGCAGATCACACAACCTGTCTATGGCACATAGGAACGATTTTCAACATCTGCTACAGGGGATTACTGGGGAAATTCCTCATAGACCTCTAGACCTCAATATGAAGGAGTATGCTGGGTTCCAAATAGCTTTGCTGAATAAGGTAAGCACCACTGTGTGTAATGTTGTTATTTTCAATATACTTCCATTGAAATGCTAGATATTGTTTTTTACATGGCATTAATTGGGACTTCATTTACTGGAACTGTAGGATTTGAAACCTCAGACTTTTAGAAATGCTTATGACATACCCAGAAGAAATCTTTTGGATCAGTTAACACGAATGAGATCTAATTTACTGAAGAGTACTCGCAAGTTCCTGAAAGGACAAGATGAAGGTTAGATAAGTTTTTGTCTACCTGTGATGTGATTATTACAAAAAAACAATGTAACAAATAGCATAGTTCTTTAAAACTCAATGTTTGTTGCCATTAAACTGCATGGTTTCTTAGATACTTTTCCCTTAAATAGCTCATTGGAGGAGAAATGGCAAGGATAGAGAAGATTGCAGATTCACTGCTCTGTCCTTCAGTCCATGTGAGAAAACCTGGGCTTTTACAGAAGATTCTTTGTTCACTTTTTTTTCTAACTTGCATGGATGTATTGGATGAAAAAAAATCACAGCAGTTCTCAATGTTATGATCTCTCTCCATAGAAGTGGATTGTGAGCAGTAGAAAAGTAAGCTAACTCACTGGGTGTTGCCAGTGTGATTCTTTTGCCTGTTAGGCCAACAACAAATAGTTCAGTAGTCTGCTAATTAATTTCTTTCCCTTTTTCCTGTGTCTTCTGGCACTGCTTTATGGCATCTAAAAAACGTGGAGAAGACGAGAAGGGTAATGCAAGTGAAAGCGTATGTTGCATTAGTCCTGCCACTACTTAGGTCAGATTAACATCTGTGCATTTCACATTACAGTACCACTTTGTCAGAGTAGTTATTCTTTGAGGAGGGGGTTAAACTACATAACTCAAGTTAGGGTTTTTTTCTGCTATTTCTTCTGATGCATGTTTTTCTGGATCAGGCCTTGGCAAGTCTAAAGCCATAACAAGTTTAGAATTGGATTCTATGGATTTTTAAGAATTTGCTGATTACAGGTGGTCAGAAATCACCCTTGCTTTGGGAAAATGCTAGGCTTGACAATTAAACTTTGGGTAGCCAAAACTGGGCAGTTATGTCAAAGCTGTGTGCAGCATGGCATGACTACTTTGCATTCACATATCTTTTGTAGTATTGTTTTAGTTCTGATTTGTTCCCAGTCCGGTTTTTCATCCATCAACCTGTTGAAAAGCTACAGGACACATGGGAAAACTAGCATCCATGCCTGACAACTATTGCTTGTTTCTTGTCATAATGATAAATCTGCAAGACATGTACTGATTCATTTAAGCAAGTCTCCTGCAGTCAAAACCCTGTTATAAATATCAGTTAGGCAAGAAAAATGGTGTGTTTTGCACACCTGTTCTGTTAATGCATTTGGTGAAAATGTGAAGACTGAGGTGTGAAGTGGGTATAGACTGAATTCTCATAAGGTGAGCAGTAGTGTATATTAATAAACTCTTCTGTTATGATAGATCAAGTTCACAGCGTGCCAATAGCACAAATGGGAAACTACCAGGAATATCTAAAACAAATACCTTCTCCACTCCGAGAACTTGATCCTGATCAACCACGAAGGCTTCATACATTTGGCAATCCATTCAAATTGGACAAAAAGGTGATTTTTGTGTAAAGCTTTTCAAAAAAATCTGTGGTTATGTGTACTGCCACTTACATTGAGGAGGCTGTTGGATAAACCCCTTCAAATATTTGTAAAAGCACTGCTTACAAGAAAGCATCTCAGATGTTTTTCCATCAATAGTATTGTATGGAGGGCAGTCTTTATTGAAAAACCAGTGTTATGCCTCTAAATTGTATTATGAATGAAAACCAATTTGTCTCTGTGTAACTAATAACTAATCACGTTTTTGTTACCAAACTTTTGCCAGAAAAAGCTTCCCATAACTTCAGGAATCTGGGCTGTCCCTTTTGTCCAGATCTTAGAATTGACCCAGCTGCCAATATAATTTAGAGCTCTTCTATTAAGTGTGAGTCACTTTGCAGTTAGTGAAAAGGAAGTTTGGCACCATCTGTTGTCTTACTTGGCAGACTGTTGGATAAGGGCCTTAAGCACCTTGATTTAGTCTTGGAAGGATTTGGTTGACACTTGAGAATTCCAAACGTAATGGCATGTATTATGTAGCTGCCTTATACACACTAAACATTCTCGTAATATCAGAGCATTAATTGTACTTTGTAGTTTTGGTGTGAAGTTTAAGGATTCTTCCTATTAATTACAGGGAATGATGATAGATGAAGCAGATGAATTTGTATCAGGACCTCAAAATAAACATAAAAGACCAGGAGAACCAAATATGCAAGGGATTCCAAAAAGAAGACGCTGTATGTCTCCCCTGCTCAGAGGCCGGCCACAAACTCCTCCAGTTGTGAATAACCACATTGGAGGAAAAGGGCCACCAACACCAATTGCACAAGCACAGCCTGACCTTGTTAAACCTATTGCTATTCACAAAAGTAAGTGAATCTTCAACTTCAGAGTTTGCTGTTTAATTTATGCAAAAAAAAGTTTTTCTGTAAAAATGCTGCTAGTGATTTATCAAATATGGCAGTTTTATACATTGTTTTTGAAAAGGAAGTATTTAAGTGTGCATCTGGGGTTAATTACAGAAAGAGTTCATGTAGTCCTTCAGACAGAAGTCTCTTTTGTATGAATTCTAAGTATAAACAATGTATTTCCTGTACTAAATGAGGAGATAATGTAAACAGTGAGAAGGGTATTCCTCCTTTGCCTGGAAATTCACACACTTCGTAAGTGTCACAACATGAAGTAATTTTGATCTAATGTACTGAAATCAGTTCCCTTACTGTGGAGTTGAGCTGCTGTTTAACAGTCTTGCTCACTGTTTAGTACTAAATGAAAACTTGGTCAGTTTGATTTAATAGGAAAAGACGGTGTGTTATAAAAGCACATCTTACAGGTGTTTTTTGTTGATAGTTTATATAGTTATTTCCTTTTTTGTGTGTGCATAACGAATATACCTGTGATTTTTTTTTTAAAGCCATTAATTGCCAAGAGATGTAGTGATGGGCTCAATGTTATAACCCACAAACAGGTTTTATTATGCCTGGTGTGTACAGTAGAGTATACAAGCTGGAGTGTAGTTTTAAGAGTCTAATACTGATCTGACTCAGACTTCTATCAAATGAGGAAGAATGTGAAACTGGCAAGTGTAATCTTTGTTTTTTCAGCATCAGAAACAAATAATGAAGTTGCAATTGATGATGTCATTGAGAATCATGTTACAGACCCACTTTCATCAGATGCTTTCCCAAATTCTGCGGATTCACAGTTTTCACTGTCTTCTTCGCCATTCAATTCATTGGATCGACCAACAGCTCATACAGATGATGTAGTCCATGAGCATTTAGGGAATAACTTGAATGTTGATGGGTTTTTGGAGAATCATGAGGAATCAGGTAGTAAAGAACAAAGTACTCAAGAGAACTTGCCAATGTCTTCACCCAGCAAAGGGAAAAAACCAGTTCATTGCAGAAGTTCCAGAGAGATTAATATAGAGCTAAGAGCACAAATTATGAAAGAGATCCGAAAACCAGGAAGGAGTAAGTATATCAAATTTCTTTCAGATGATTGGCATGAGAAATAAACAATTCAGATTTTCATTTGAGAAATCATGTACTGAGCCATAAGACTGAAGCAAATATATTTAAAGCTGAAAAGGTTTGTTTTAAAATCTCTGCCAAGAACTTCCTGTATGAGTGATTAAAATATTGTTATACCTATCAATGTTCATGAAAGCTGTGGTTTTTGTATCATCAGTATTAGACTTAACTTGTTAGGTGTTCCAGTAATACTCTAAACTGCAATATTCTGTGTTTTCTTAATGTTAGTTTTCATTAAACAGTATGTCATTACTGTGGTTGATAGGAGATACTGCCTGAAAGCTTAAAAAACTTGGAAGTCTGTTGCATTTCACTCAGATCTATTACAACAGATATCTGGATAGGCATTTTTAAATAACTGATTTCTCTCTTTTCTTTACCTCTAAGAATATGAAAGAATCTTCTTTTTACTGAAACATGTACAAGGAAGCTTACAAACCCGACTGATCTTTTTACAAAATGTTATCAAAGAAGCTTCAAGGTAGGTAACTGAATTGTATTAATGTTATGAACTGCACCATCTAGTGCTATAAATTACTGCTTGACAACCATGCAGCTACTTGTTTGGAAACAATGCACTGCAAGTAAGTAATTCCTTATGAAAAAAACAAATGCTTAAGCTTCTTGAGACAGTTTGCACAAGCTCACCTTTTCTCCTCTGATTTTGTCTTCAAAATTTAGCAACTGTAACTGTCAAGTCACTGTAAACATAGATGGACAGTGGGATAGAAAGAGTAGGTAACTTAAAAATCATTCAGATTTCAAAGTTCAGGTGTGAATATACTGCTAATTTCAAAATCTGATGGAAGTGCATATTACTGTGAGTTGGGCTTTCAGAAGCAGTTGAAATTAATTATTCTATATCAGCTCAAAATATTGTTCTAAAAATAGTTTTGAGATCTAGGTATGCTCTGTAAACATGTGTCTACTTCTTAGAAATGTTTAAGTCAGGTATTATGGTCCTGTCTGGGACTTTGGAAATGGAGGTAACTTTTCACTGGAGAAGACACTTGCTGAGGATTTTAACCCTGTGTTGTTGATCCAGGTAGAAACTGTTCCTTACAGTATCTTGTAGATAGACTGTCCAGCCTTAACCTTCTACATATTAACTAAGAGGAAAGAAATGAAAAACATTAAAACCTATGATGTTTGAGTTTCAGGGAACTAGTAATTCCAGCAGCTTGCTTGGATCATAAGTTAGCTTTTAAACATCAAAGAACAGTTGTTGGGTTTTTTTCCCCTCTGTTCTATTTCTGTAGCAGCCAGATTTTTTCCTGTGGTGTTATTAAACACTTTGTCTTTTGATCACGCAGTTTAATTTTTGGATAAAACCATGCTAAGAGTTTAAGGTACACTAGATGTCGGACATCTGTACAGATCCTCTAGCCTTCTATTGTCAGCTTGGTGGGGCATGTAAATTTATATAGATCATGCTCTTTCTATAGCAACAATTACTTTATCATGCTTTTGTTTGTTTGATATGTTGCCTGTTAGATTTGTTGCATAGCTTGTAGGTTATACATGCTTCCTCACTGTCATGACACACCAAAAAAGTGTTGCTCTTGGAGTTTGTGGCAGCCAGTTAGTGGGGTTGGAGTATTTGTGTTTGTAAAAATAAGCTCTTAAGAGCACCTGTAACTCATTTTTTCTGCACAGCCTGTTTATTCCACCTATCTTGAGTTGACACTTTTCCTGTAACCTTTGATAGTGATTGAGTGTTGCTGTTGGATGCATCAGAATTAAATCCTGTCTCTTACCGTAACCTACAGTTTTCTGTATCTACTGGTGGAAAAGGCTGGCTTTTCTTTGTTTCTGGTTGTTGTTGTTTGTTTCTGACTGTTGTTAAACTTCAGTTTTTATTGATTTGAGTGTAGGAACAGTTTAATCTCCCTCTTCCTCTTCTTTTGTTGGTTATATTTTTATAGTGTGATCATTTTACCCAGCTGGATAACACTGCCTACAAATCCTATGCACTTCTCTGCCTCTTTCCTTATCCAGGCAAGCTGTCACATTTAACCCAGGTTTTCTGCTCCCTGCAGGAAACACCTCTGGGCCCTGCAGAGCTGTCAGCATAGTTTTGTTTTGTTAACTGGTAGCTGACTTTCCAATGCCATGTAATACAATTCAGATTTGGGATGACTGCTTTCTTTCTGTGTTCCAAGAAGCTCCATCTCTGAACACAGGCTAGGGAAAGCTCTTGATCACTTCAGCAACAGTGTGTTTATAAAGAGCCCTGTTCAGTTCTGGAGGTTAGTCCACTACAGTTGCAAGAGGAGAGGAAGTTTTATAAAACAGTCCCCAGCTTTCAGCTTTCTTTTTGGAACTGACTGGGCCACAGTTCCTCTTTTGAGGGCAGAAAAGTTATCACTTTTGAGAGGCAATGAGGAAAAATGGAGGGGAAGCAGTACTTGCATATGGTGGGTCTGTGGGATACTGACAACTAAGCAAGATGGGTAAGAGGCCAGAGCATGGGAACTCACTGACATAGCAGCTGGGACTGTGGAGATTGCTGTGATAGGGTAATCAGGGCAGATAACGTGTCTGTGAGCTGAGGACATGGACCAGGGTACCTGACTGGAACCTAGAGGCTTTTGCTGGGCTTTAGTGAGGTCAGAGGACTGAACTTTGTGTATAGTTCAGAATATTTTCATTGCTGCCTATCCATAAGCACACATGTGGCTACTGAAGCATTGCTCAGGAGTGGTTTCTCAGGTGCTGAAATGTCACAAGGGGAAGGGCTGTCTGGAAACACCAAGGAGTTTTACTTGTTGAGGCAGGGGGTGTAAGCAAAGGTGGCAGAATGGCCTAATGTTCAAATTTATTCAATCTATATGGAATAAAACTGCAGAGACTCCAGATGTACAGATTACGCCTGTATTTTTGTTTAATTTCTTTATCAAAATTGTATTTGTATTTTTGTCAGGAAATCTGCTCTACACTGGCTGTTCCTTCACCAGTACCTACCAGCTTCACTAACCTTTTGTGAATGCACCGTGAAGGCATGCAAATAATTCCTAAAAACTGTTGTCAGCTTTAGAAGTACAGTTCTTTTGACATATATTTTACTTCTGTATTTCAGAACTACTTCTGGAAACAGCAAACACTTAACTCTCTGGACTTATGAGGGCTGAGTGATGTTCAGCAATGTGCTAGGATAGACTGTAGTAAACATAGTTTTGTACTTGTTAAATGGAAAAGCAAGTTAGCAGTTTACCAGAATGTTAGGAGACAGCGTATATACATATGAGGTATGTGTAATCTCACCATGCACTGGTCCTAAAGTAATAACTGAATTCCAGAGTGCAGTAGAAGTTTTCTGAATGATGATTCATGTATCACTGTGTGCATCCATTATCATGTTTTCTTTTAAATATAGGTTTAAAAAACGAATGCTAATAGAACAGCTTGAGAGTTTTCTAGAAGAAATCCATCGCAGATCCAATCAGGTCAACCATATCAACAGCAGCTAAGAAACTGGACACCAGAGAAAGCCACAGCAGGGCACTGCTGTCCTTAATTGCATTCATTTTTGACATGCACTCTTATCTCCAAGTTCTTGTACCTGAAAGAATGAGAAGCTGCTCTATAAAGTGATGAGAAGAGTATCCGTCATCTTTTCTTTTTTTCTTCACTTCTGTTATTTTTGTAATGTGAAAAATACTACAGAAACATTTTTATTTAACTAAATGGAGAACTTCTTGCTTGTCATGGACATACGTGTCACTTTCCCTCAGGTTCTATTTTTTCTTAATTCTTCAAAACTATCACCTCTCAAGGTTGAACTTTGCCAAAAAGTTGCTTTGTAATTTTCAAAAAAAAAAAAGCACATACATTAAACAAGGTAATGTTTTGTATATACAGTTATTTTGGATATATTATTGTAAGTTGTATAAATGTATTTTGAAAAAATATTTAAGAAAAGCACTTTTGTTATTCCATCAATAAAATCTCTATTTTAATCTTCGTGTAGGTTTGAGTACAGTTTTTTATTGGAGTAATTCATTTGGCCTTCCCTTTTCTGAGCTTATATATTCCAGTATCAGTGTTAAAGAATTGAGTGGATTTGTATTACTGGATATTCCATTAATGAGAGAATGGGTGAAAGAAAGCTAATGTTGAATTGCAGCTTCAGTAGGATGATATCTTGTGTACTTAGCCCTTCACTGTTTGGTGATGTTCTGTATGCACATTTGCAGCAATGGCAAACCCCTCAGTTTTACTGAGTTAGTGGGGTAAAGCAGGAGTCAGTAACCTTTGAGAAAGGCTGCACAGGGTTTTTCCTGTGTCAGAAGTTTTTATGTGTTTACAAATAGAGGAATAGCCAGAAGGTGCTGCTGCTTGGACACAAAATATCACTGATTTGCTTTATTTGCCTTATCTTTCATCCGTGCTAGATGCACCCTGAATTTCTGGAAAGCTTTGTTTGATTCAGTGGGAGCTAAACCAAACAGTCCTCTCTGATGCTTTTCATAGGAGTCAGTGGTTTGCAGTCTTCATCCAGAATCTCTGGGCCTTTGGGTTCTGGTGCTTGTACTGTGAGTTGCTGAACACTTGTGTATCCCAGCTTTTGTCAGGATGCTGAAAAAACCCTCACAATTTCTAGACACTTTTAGCTTCATTCAGTGTTCTTTGGGAATGTCCATTCCATGTTGGATACACTTCAAAGGTAGTAAAGGTGTAGTACTGCTACTTTTTTTGGCAATATTTGTTTGGTTACTGATTGATTGGGTATTTCTGGTTATCTGCTCTGTCTGGATTAGGCTACCCAGGGAAGTGGTGAAATTGCCATCCCTGGGAGTGTTCAAAAAGTGTGTAGATGTGGTGCTTAGGGACTTGGTTTAGTGGTGGATTTGGCAGTGCTGGGCTAATGGCTGGACTTGATGATCTTAGGTGACTTTTCCAACCTTAATGATTCTATGATTCTGTGCCAGTTTTGAAACAGCCTTTCAACTTTATTTTCTTTTCACAGCATCTTGCTGTTTACTTGCTTACTGTCTCAGCTGGGTTATATCTGTCTGGGGTCAGATTGAATTTCAATTTTATTCTTGAGCTTTTGACTTCAGGACAGGGAAATGAAATTGTACTTGAAAACATCACAAAACTTTCTTGTAAGATGCTTTTATTCAGATGACCTACATACTCTGCAACAGTCAAGCTTTTAGCCATGATAAAGTTAAGCAGAAGCTGTTGGCCCATACTGTTAAACAGATTTTCCTCAAATGTTTATATGCTTACTGTCTTTGTAGTTGTGGTTCTCATGATTCCTAGATGGCTATAAGTTTCTAACAGTGTGTACAATGTAATAAAGTAGTGGAGGGCTTACTCTCACTTTTTCTTGCAAAAGTATTACTGCTTAGAGCAGCGTTTTAATAAATACACATAATGTAGCCTTTCATTTCATTGGAGGAAAGCTCACCATAGGAGGAACAGAAGGCAGTGTATTTGTTTAGTGCTTATCATGAAGGATTTGTAACTCTTCCTATAAAGAGTACTGAACCTGTAAATGAAAAACAATATTAATGTTATTTGGGAGCTCACTTTTAAAGTGTAAATACATACAGTTTAAATACATAAACTAAGCTTGGAATTATCAAATCATGGAATCACTCATTGCTTGTATGGAAAAACTGACTGCATTTGCATCCATGTTGTAGAATAATTTGAACATTTCTGTTTTAAAAACAAAAAGACCTTTCCAAATAGTTGGTAACCCAAACTAGAAGTTTGCCAAAATCTGAAACCTACCCAAACCATTGGCTAAAGAATCACTTCTGAATTGAGGAAAACAGAGCCTAAATTTGTTGCTTTGTGTTCATGTTTTAGTTACAGAAGAGATTACAACCCCTTGAATGAAATGACTGCCTCAGATACACTGGATTGTTGTTGTTGATATTGCTGCTACCTCGCCTGTCCTTCAAAGGGAATATGTTCAAACCTGAAATTCAGATTAAAAACCCAACTTTTTAAATTTATTTTGAGCAGAAATATGCCATTTTAAGTCTTGGAAAATATATTTCTATTATTACTAGAAGATCAATGCGATGAAGACTCTTGGTCTCCGTAAAGATTTGTGAATTTATGGACATAGTGAGTTTTAAGCACCTCTAGATAGGTTGGTAAAATATACTAACAGTTGATGTTGTTTACCCTTTCCCCTTTTCATACCTGAAGAAGTTGTCACTAAGTCTAAGCAAGCAAAATGACTGACATTAAAAAGCTAAAAGTACAGAAATGTACTTCTGATTTTGAGTTGATTGGAAAGTATTTTATACTTAATCCTGTTTTACAATCTGATTTCCTTCCTTTATATAACATAGGTTGTAAACTGAGTCACTTTATTCAGCAAAATCAGTTCGTTCTTAATCCTGAAGAGTTTGTGGCTCAGGGTTCATAGATGAACTTATTGATGCCTTTTTATTTTAAAATTCTGTGTTAGCAAAGTAAAAATACTTTTATTCATTAACTGGTAACGATTGCTGAAGCATATTTAAAACAAAACATCCACCAAGGTAGTGATTTTTCTCTTTAAAAAATAGCTGCTTGCATTGTGATGTTGAAATGTTAAGATACATTTTTTTTTTTTAAAGCAGAGTATTGCATGCACAGGTATTCACAGGCTAAGAGAACAGTGTGTTGCTTGGAAGCAGATAAGGAAAACTATTCTATTTTGATTTCCTTGCTAGGCCCCAGTGCTTTACTGAACCCTATAAATTACTGTGTTCCCTGGAAAACTAAACAGATGTGACCCCCAGTTATGAGAGAAACTTGGTGGTTTGAAGGATTTACTTAAGCTGCAAACTTACTGCATTGCTAAGAATGGTAAGAGTTTTTGGAGATGCCCTGATGCCTCAGAGGAGCAAATAGCTGCTAAATGGTGCATAATGCAATTCTTTATTATTGCCAATGAGCTATATGGTGTTTTCTTTTGGCAGAGATTCTGGAATAATGTGATTAGACATCTGAAATGAGACAATAATACTGAAGCTAAAGGAGCACTGATGCTTCACTCTCAAGACATACTCTGCAGTTTTGTTTGTGTTTTTTGGTTCAATTTTTTGTTTGTTTGTTTGCGTATGGGGTGGTCAAGAAAGAGTTATCAGTTGCAAAAGAAATGTCTTTTTTTTTTTAAAATTTTCTTGGCAAAAGTCTGTTTGCTGTTTGCCATCAGTATAGGCATGAATAAGTTTCACTTATAGGGAAAGATTTCTATTTTAACTACTTCCAATATTAATCCAGCCACTTTGTAATTTGAATAGCCCCGTGGAGTTTGGTCCTTAATGCTGGGGCATTTAAGATCTGTAAGATCTTTCTAGTGCCTGTAACTGTTGTAGAAATCTCTGAGCTCTCTGAGCATGTCCAGAGAAGAGGCTAATCTGGCTTCCCTGACTTCTGTGGCTATCGTGCGTTCTTTTAAAGGAAGTTAAACTGTATTTGTGCTTTAAAAACCCAAACCCCACTGTTCCCATGTTTAATGAAATTTCCTGGATTGAAGAATGGCAGGCTATTTATAACAACTTGTATTGATTTCAGTGCCAATTGTGAAGGATTCTACTCCTGAAAGGGGGAGCATTCATACCTGTATTAGCTTGTCTCAGAAAAAATGTGAAGGGTCGGTCTGCTTTGAAAATAGGTGTTCGAGATCTTTTTAGTAATACCATTGCTGTAATGCAACAAAGAAAACATTGTAAAATGCATCCATTTTCTTTGCATCTTCTGTACCATGCCCTCAAGCTCTGATGCTTAGTACCTTGAGTTTTGAGTTGCTCCTCTGCTTTAACTTACAAAACACAAATTTTGTCCAACAGTGAGATCAGTCTGGTTGAATTAATGAATCCAGAGTTGTGAGACTATGTGCAGATGATTTGTGTGTATTTTGATGCTGACATGAGTCCTTCTGGCTTTGGATTTCAAAGGTAATGTAATTTTTTATGTTGTTGCAGCCCTAACTGCTGAAGTTGTACTATGGTATTGCCTCACCTGTTAGCTAGTTCCTGGCTATGCTGTTCTGATGAAAAAGATAAGCAAGGCACAAATGTAGTCCCTTTTCTAATTAGGAGACATGCAGCAGAGAAATATGTCATCCTGAAATTTTCCTTGTCAGACCTCTGAACAAAACCAAAGTATCCTCAATCTCAAGTAATGGCTGATTTTTTTTCCTCTCTCTCTCTGTGGGTAATTATTAGATTAAATAAAGAATCCTTAAGAATTACAATGGCTCAACTATTATTAAAATACATCTTCTTTAAATAAATTCTCCCTTGTAGCTATGTAGTGTTAAGAATGCATTGTCAAAACACCCCAATACTAAAACCACCAGATTTGGATTATTGTTTGAGAAGTTAAAACAATGGAATTAATTTGAAGACTCAAGTAAAACACAGTAAAACCTAGTTTGAGAGGCTGTGTTTTAAAAAAGTACCTAGTTTAGCTTTCAAGCCACCAAGTGACTAGATCCAGAACTTAAGTAAACAAACATTTTAAAAATCAGCTTCTTAGCTTGGTCTGACTGGAGCTAGGGGAAATTTTTGCATTGGTTTCTATGGGATAAAGATCTATTATGCTTAGATTGAAGCCATCTAAAAGCTTTTATATAGGGATTACCAGAAAAATTACAGAAAATAAGAGAAAAATAGTTTCAAAATTTAAAACTACAGCTCTGCAGAAAGGTTAACTTGGCTACATCAGTTGTTCATGTACACCCACCCGTGTACCTACATGTCAGATTCAAAACTGTTTCAGGAGAAATTCTGTAAATACACCAACTCAAGTGTGCTCAGGTTCCTTTTGGCATCATGACTGTGGGATGTTTGAGTGAGGGAATGTGCATGCTGCAGTGAGGTTCACTGCTCTCTCTATGTGCCTCTTAAATTGCTTCCTGGAAGCAGGGAGGAGAAGTGGGAGAGACTCAGATGCACTGATCCACAGTCAAGGACCACCACCAGCATTTGCATTGTGCATGTGGAGCATGTCTACAGTCAGCACAGCTCAGGGAAGGAGAAAGGAGACCAGTGGTTAATGATCACCCAGCTGCTGTGCTCATGTTTGAATGGCTTGAGGGCCAGTTCAGCCTCTTCAGAGGAGGAACTGAAGTGGTCTAGGATTACAGTTGCTTTCTGTGCTCACTCGGATCATCTGAGGCTTCCAAAGACAAAACAAGAAAAGCGGGAGCCTTCTTTGATAAGGCTCATGTGACACATTAAAAAGGGGGGAAAGGCATAGCTCATTAATTTTGGTTCCCCTGCTTTATATGAATTGTGTGAAGGATTTCTACTGAGATGTCATTCAGCTGATGAAGGTCATTTACTGACTGTGTAGTCCATGGCTGAGACTCTGAATCTCCCTGTTCACCCAACCCCAGCTGCTCATGTGTAAATGATCCTGTAGCAGAAGCTACTGCGGGTGAAGGTCACACTTCAGAGTATGTAAGAATCAAACCTGTCTTCGTAAAACTTTCCCATCATTACTTTTAGTGCTATCAAATAGATAATCTCCTGGCAATTCAGACACTACAGATAAAATATTACTAACCTTTTTTCATTATTTGTTTTTATGATCTGAATAAACATATTTGACCAACAGGAAAATAAGTGGTTTATTCTCTGAAACAGAATTTTCCCTGGGTTTATAAAGTAGTTTTTCATTAGAGCCTTTACGTGTCAGACTAAGATAAAAAATTAAAGGTTCTTATGAACATTTACGAAGGTAAAATGGAAGTCTGTTAAGTATAAAAGTTTCAATTTAGGTTAGGCATGCATTTAAATGCTACCATGCTTGTTTGCTTTATTTTAAATAAAAGGCTTGTAGTTGGTTTTGTAATAGGCCTCAGAAATTAGAAGTTATGTCTGTATATTTAATTTACCTGTAGCTCCTGATGCCTTTGTACCGTCTTCTGATATTTCAATCTCTGCTTTGTGAATAGCTTCTGAAATATAAAGACTATCTTGATCTGCAAAAAAACATGTTAATATAGTTATTTCTGAATTCCATTACAAACTTATATTAAAAAATAATCAGAATGCTTTTACCCTTTTCCCCCCAGAATCTAAGGATCATATAACTATTAGGTATTTTAACCAGTCTTTGACTGTTTTCCCCTTATGGGGACAATAGTGGACTGAACACGAGTTACTATTTTGAGAGGTCTCCAGGTTGTGGTGAAAGGCAGTGTTACATGGTGGAAGTAGAAGCTAGTTAACACAGTGAGCACAAGACAAGGACTGAGGAACCATTGAAAGGAAAATGGCAGAAGAAAAATGCTCTTCAGGAAGAAACAATGGGTCTGTGACAGAAAACAGAGCTCGAGGAAAAAAAAACTTTTGGAAAGCTACTGAAGAGAGTATTACAAGCCTGTTTCTCTCCAGCTTACTGAGGAAGGCAGAAAGCAGGGAAGGCTGGCAGACTGTTTTTTCTTGGTAGATACTTCTACAAGCCTTGTCATCTGATGGAAGCACCAGGATGCATACATAGGAAGGAAGCTGCTAAATTATATTGCTTATGGAGTTAATTTCCTCCAGGCATGTCTCTTATTTAAACAGATATTAACTTTATAAAATACATCCTTGTGCACTTCATCAGTATATTAATATTTGTTTGCAGTAAACAAAGCAGTAGGCTTTAACAAAAAAGCAGTGAAATTATTTTAGTGTGGATCTGTTTGCAGTTTGAGATACAGAACATAGCAATAGAACATTGCTATGTTCAATTTTAAAAGTGGCATGAAAAACTCCATGAGAAATGTGCCTTCTGAGTTTCATCCCAGGAAAGTAATTTTTCTGTAAGAGCAGGTTTGAATTGAAGTTATTTCAGTTATTCACTCACATGCACAAGAATGTGAGCTACTCTCTGGGCTGCTACCTCTCTGTGTTTTTACTATGAGCTGAAATGACTAAGGTGAAATTCTTTGTGTTGCTGGAAGTAGTCAAAGGAGAAAGAAAATGGATAATTTGGATTATTTAACATTAAATAACAGCAAAAATTTTCCAAGGAGCAGAAGAATTTCAGGCTTCCAAAACCAAGAGTTTAATCATAACACCAGTATTTTAGCAAAGGGAAAGTATAACTCTGTCCGCTGCTCTCTGGATTAGCAAGATAACATAGCCTGGACATTTACTCCTATTGTTTGTAGTGTCAGGAACTGAAATACAGACTTTTGGTCCAGCATCCCTAACTGTTAAGTGACTTATTTAAAAACACAAATAGGATGCTTTAGTACAACTTGCATTCCTAAATTTTTGAATAAATAAACATTTTCCAGGCCCATGTCATCTTGACGGTTTTAATGTTAAAGAAGACAGAAGGAAAAAGTAAGCTCAAGACCCAAACCAACCCTATCCTTTTCAGGTTCCTCTTTTCCACAAAAAACCTCAAAATTTTACCAATGGGCAATGATAAAATAGAGCAGTTGAGTGTGAACTATGTTTTAGAGTTGCACAGAGAAAGCAGTGCAACTAATTCAGAAGACTCAGGTCTACCAAATCATTCAAAGTTAAGAGTCTACAGCTGTTGGGTCAAGGATCATTTTATATTCAGTCAAGTCTCTTACCTGAAATGCCTTTAAAATTAGCAGTGACGGGATCAAATGCATCTCTAATTCCCAACGCAATAAAAACTGTCTTTAGGTCAAAAAGGCTTTGAATATTGAACCTGAAATTATTATGATAGATTTTATTTAAATGCAGGATTTGTAGTTTTGTAGAGTTAAAAGCATAACAGATGCAATTTGTTTCAAGCCTTTGCATTTCATCCATCTATTCCTGTTTGGGCTTAGTGCGTGTTGTCTGATAAGTGTACTTTGCAGAAAAGCACCTCATCTTCACCTGAAGATGTTAACAGAAGGAACCCCTCACCACCATCTGTTGCAATCAAATTGCTTTTCAGTCTTCTTGATATGTGAGCTCTGCATTTTCCCAAGTTTGACTATAGCAAATGGCACTTTGAAACATTTGCCAATGATTAGCTTGGAGAAAAAGAGTATTAAACAGTTTCTCAGTGCTTCATTAATGTTATGGATGCATTGTAAGAGACGTGTTATGAAGTCCTTCCATGCTGATCTATACAATAGGTACAACCACAAAAGGCCTCTTGCACCTGATTCCTCCTGCTATGCAATTTCAGTGGAATAGATGATAGAAAATACTTCCAGGGTATGTGTGTTTGCTAACAACAGCAGATGACTAAAGTGGAAAATAAATGACATGAACTTGGTTTGTGCATGGAAAGATGGGTATGACTAGGAGGGTAGGGGTGTGCCCAAGTTCTTTGTACAGTGCCTTTTTGTAGGGCACTGACAAGTTTAAAAAACACACAATAGTGTGTCTTTACAAGGTTATATATTTTTTTTCTCCCTTAAGCAAAGAGAAAAATGGAGTGTGGGAAAGGTCCAGCAACATATCTACTAAAGGATTTTTAGCCCCAAACAAATTTTAAGTAAAACCTTGTAGCATCAACTGAAATACTTCTTTTTTTTTTTTTTTTTTTTTAAAGAGTACAGAACATACCCAAAAGTCTTGTCATTCCCAGCTCACCTATTTGTGGCTTAAGAAAGGCCATCTCTGACTGTGAGATGAATAACTAAATGGCAAGCATGTCACTTGATTTTGCTCACACATTGCTTGTGAAGGTGTTGTTATATAAAATTCTGACAACAGAAGTAGGGAAGCTGTTGTGCTAACATTGCTTACCTAGGTAGAAAAATGTCCATCTTTGTTCTCTTTAAGCTGCTGGCCCAGAGGGTTATGTCTTTGGCAGAAAGGTGAGACTCGATCTGGGATAAAGGTGTTCTTTTATGGTTGGGAAGCACTAGGAACATGCTGAGTTGCTCCCCTGGGTAGGGTAACTCGACCACACTGAAAGCCTCCTGAGCTGCAGTCTGGAACTGGCCTGCGGGTGGGCAAATGTAGATCTTATTTCATCATCAAAGTGGGACACCCCTTCCCCCCCCAAACCCACAACCCTTGCTGGGGGCGGGGGGCAGACAGTTCAGAGCAGCTGTGGTAGGATTTAAGGAGTTGTCTCCAGTACCTGGGTTCTTATAGCCGGCTCAGGTTGCTATTAACTCACAACAGCCTCTTGTCTGAACAGAGCTGATTGTGAGAGAGACATATGTATCTTGGCAGAAAAGTGCTCATGCCAGTAATAGTACCCGAAGCACCACCTCAACAGAGCATGGGTATTTTATTACTTTCTCGTATAATAGCTGTCCTCCTTGCTCAGAGTTTAAAAAATATTACCAAGGTAATGACCATAACTATGCTGACTCTTCCTGCAATGCATATTCTTTGACTAAGCATGCAATTTAATATCTGTCACTAAAATTTTAGTGCTGATAGAAGTTACAAAACCAAAATGAAGTATCCCACTTAATTAACAGAAATCTACTTTGCCTCATGTTTCTGTCTTTGTGACCTTTAAAAATCAGTTTCAACCTTTTTTCAAGAAACAAATAGTTATATTAAACAATAGTTTATGCTTATTTAAGCAGCATATTTATAATTTTTGAAAATCTAGTCACAAATCTATCAGAATCAGATGAAGGTTATAAAAACTAGCTCAAAAGTAAAACTTGCAGGGCTTCTAAACTTGCAATTAGTTATACAACAATTTGTAATGGTCTTAAAGTACCATTTTAATTCCATATTTCAAAGAACAATTTAACCAGGCATTTCTAACGGACTCTGTTTCACGGTAGAACAGATTCAACTATCACAATTTTACCTTCTTCTTTTTCCGTCTGAGAATCCAATAAATAGCATTTCAAGAACACTCAGTAATAGTTATCAGACCAGGAGTTAAATGCAAGCTTAATACAAGCTGCATGCAAACATCTTATTGCCTTTGCTTCAGGCCATCCAAAATACTCAATCTACTACTTCACCTGGCTGTAGTAGTTGTATCTTGAAGGTGCTCACACTTTCTGAACCGGGGGTTGTAAATAACAGAATATATGTAGCTGATGTTCATAATGTCTAAATATGTGGCAATACATACATAGCTATAGGATGTCTCAAATACTTAATGTACAGTATTTGTTAGTTTTGCAGATATGGACCAGATAGAATTCATAAAGTGTTGATTATTCTGCTAGATTAAATCTTAGGCTCTTAGATGAGCCCTCCTGCCTTGCAACACGGAGAGATAATTGCTCTTTTAAAACCAACTCCCAGCATGTAGATCATTTGCTAGGAAAAGATATTCTGGTTTCCAATGGGCAAACAAGGAAGATTTATGTTTGTAGTGCATTAGGCATGAGTGGTTTAATTTGGGGGCATGCTGATATTTTGAAGTCAGCACATTCTGCACAAAGGTTATACAGTCCTTATTTGTTAATTAGAAAGAAAATCAAAGACTTTCTGTTATTGAGCCAGAACATTTAGCATTCCTTGCTTGAACTGATTTTGAGCGTCCCATAATGATTATACATATGCCAAATTAGAATTCAAATGTTGTTAACAAATTGCTTGGAAAAATGAATATGTAAAGTAGCTGCAGTGTTTAAGAGGCGTGTGTAAACAGTAATGTTGACATTTTCTTAGAGCAGTGTCACTTGTCTCTAGACTGGTTTGTTCTGCATGGCAATGTTAAAAGGATAAACAATGTTGTAAAAGCTGCAGTTGATAGTAGGTTACAGCTAATCTTTCTCACTCTGTGGTTGGGATCCTGGTGGGAGACACCTACTATCATTCGATATTGACAGAAAGTTATCTCGGGCCTCTGTTTAGTTGTACTGAGCAAGTCTTGCATTTATTTCAAACTGATTTCTTAGAAAAGTTGTTGGCATTTTTAGAGACAAAGACTGAATTGGCCCAATCAAGTCTGGCAATCAGCAAATTTTAAATGATCCCTTTCATTTTGGCTTTTCTTAAAAGTCTCTCCAGCTGCAGAAAGCTCGCATACTTCAGGCTGGATTAGGATTTTGGCTAACTTTCCGTGCAAATATTTAGTGCTTCAGCTACCTATTTAAGGATGACTGGATGGAGTTCTTGTGTTTAGGCAAGTGGTCAGATAAGCAGAACGAACGATTTCGCATCAAGTTTGCAAGGATTCTGGTGCAAATATAGGGTCAGACAATGCAGTTCAGCTGCTGAATTCCTGGTCACTGGCTTTCCCTGACTATAACCACTTGCATAAGCACTGGCAGCCACCTGCCTTTTGTTGTTTAGGACCTCTCATTTCTTTATTTCACTCTACTAAAAGAGAAAGTTCAGAGAAAAGGTCCATTCCTAAGGTAATAGCGGTATTTGGTGAGCTGCTTTTGCCAGAGGCTTCTGAAATTCGTGTTGCTCACCAAGTATGTTCCCAAGAAACCTGCTTGTTTACCTCTTAAAGCAATGAAGGGTAAGGCTGTTAAAGACATCATGGGTAGCAAAAGCCCTTGCTGTGAGCTGGTGATACAAAATCACCCAGGGCTTAAAAGTCGAGTTGATGTAGTAGTTCATGTTGCTCAACAACAAGGAACATGAGGTGTAGGGTTTTGGAAAGGGAAACTGCACTCCTCAGTAAAGTAATTTTACTTGTAAAAGGCTCAAATGTAAATAGGATAGGAGTGCTTTACGTCAGAGGTGTGAATGCAGTCAGGAGCTGGCAGTCACAGCAGGAGGAAGAAGCAATGGTGAGCACACCATGAGTGTCCGGGAAGAAGAGACGCCACAAAGAAAGACGTAATTGTAAGGACAGACTTGCAAAGAGCAGAAGAAATGATTTCTTGACCAAGCGAATTATGGTTCAGAGATAAAAAGGCGTAGAAATAATGAGCTACCATCTGCCTGCTTGATGTGACTGTTGCACAGCAAAGGAAAATGTTTTAGCCATATAAGCTATTAGATATTTTTTTTAGATTCGTGCCAATTATTTGTTTCAACTGGTGGCAAAGAAGTAATCTGATGATAGAGCAAAAGATAATGGTGGGGTTCCTAATGGAAATGAATAAAGAAGTAATTACACCGCCAGAGACGGAAACGAAGTTCACATTGCTTCACATCAAAAGTTCGTATCACATTAGAGAGATGAATAATAATCTATAGCCTGGATGATTCCCACCCCAAAAATATGAGAAGAACTTGGATGTGGAATTGCAAATGAATGAGCAAAATTTTTAACAGACTGTAAATTCAGGTGTTTCCCATGATTGGAAAAAAGGAGTCAGTTTATAAAGAAAAAGAAAGTAATCTGGGAATTTTTAGAAAGCACTCTGGAGAAAAGAATAATCAAATCACAGAGGAAAATAGAAAGTGAGATAAATTGTAGTATAAAGTAGGTTGAAAAGAGTTACTAGTAGCTTTCCAAAGTATTGTCCACACTGAAGTCTTTCATCAAAGACAGTGCTTTGCCATAGTGACTAGAGTAGTGGAAATCAAATGGTGGTTCAAAAACACAAAAAAAGGAGATATATACATGTGGAGATTTCCCTCCCCTTAATTTACCTAAGACTCATCGGAAAAGAAAAAGGCCTGGGGGAGGCCAACCTTGAGTAACCACCCTGAGCTGGTTCTGCACTACACTATGCAAGGTACTTTTAGGAAGACCTAAAAGTACTTTTAGGTCTACTACTTTTAGGAATACTAAAATCATTTTAACAAGCATGAATATAGCTTCATTAAAAGTGTTGTGTACATTCCTGATAATTTATTCTCAAGAAAGATTGATTTAAACTTGGAAAAGTGCAAAAAAGTACTAGTAGAAAATTGGAGCCTGGTTTCTGAATACCTTAGAAAAGCTAGCTTCTTCAACTTATCTAACAGGAAATTGAGAGGCAGCTTGGTGACTTGCAAATGACATTTGGGAGTAAATATCAAAGCTGAAGAGAAACTATTTAACTTCAAGCTGGCATGATGTTAAGAGATATAAATTGGTCTTGAAAAAATTTAGACTTGGAATTAGGGAGGTTTTTACCCAAGTGCACTTCTGAAATTTAGGGTAGAAGGGAAAGGAGATTTTTATATTTTGAAAGAGATTGTATAGCTAACTGGCATAATTCCTGTAGGTAGAAAATTAGGCCTGCAGCATAAGTCCTCTTGTCAGCAACCCACGTACATCAAGCCTTTGAAAGTAGCCTACACTGAATTCATATATTATAAAAATAGAAGTTTGACCTATATTGTACTGGTTTAAGCCCATGCTGAAATCGTCCTCTGATTTGGTTTAAGCACCATAAAAAATTATCTTTTCTTGCAGAATTTGGCCCTGAAAATCTGCAGTTTTACCCTAAGGCCTTGGAAACAGGCTGTGACTAGAGACAAGAGGGGCAGGTGTGAAGTGCTGGTGTTCCTGGTTATACCATCCTCTCTCTGGTGCTCACACACTCAAATGACAAGCAGGAATTAGGCTGAGGGGCCAGAAAATTTTTTACCTACCCCACAAATCAAATTGGCTTGATATAGTTTTAGTCTTAACTGCCCCTCTGTCATGGGGTCAAATGTGCTTCCTATGGTTTTCCCTTCCTAGGCAGCTTTATTTAACAAGCTCCATGCTATTGTAAAGGACTTTCTCTACTGTGGTACCCTCAGTCTCTTGTGTTCCTTTCTCCTGGTCCATTATCTTGGTGCCTTTCGGTTGTTTGCTACAACTGACAAGTTTGTTATGGAATCCTGGGAGGTGTTGGTCTGTGAAGGATGGGACAGGGACAGTAGATATTTTAGGAACCATTCTGAATGCAGAATCTGTTTAATCAATGCCTGGGATTATAAGGAGTCAATTTGGCCACCTAGGTGGTCTCTTCATTTGATGGGATTTCTTCTGAGACTTCTGTAAGCTGGGAAAATAACACTATCTTAGTATGGTGTTTGTGGAAACTAAAGAAATAAAACTGTTCCATGTTGTACAATAGCTCAAATCTGGATTAAGGACAGTTACCGTAGTTAACTTCGGCTGTATGATGCATTGTGGGCACTTTCAGGGTTGAGCCCTCTGATGTGGTAAAAGGCAACATCTGAGTGTCCATGAGGGAAAACTTCTTTTGCCATGTGCTTCTGAAATACATAGTGCTCACCAAGGCAAACTGGCTGAGCGATGACCCAGCAGTCTCCAGCGGCATGCCAGGCACATCCCCATCTGCGTGGAAAAGAGATACGGAGAGGCACACATGCCGTCCTACTTGCCCAGGCCTAAAGGCCAGGTCCCTGTGACTAAAGCAAGTCGGGACCACTCTCCATCCCTAAGGGCAAGAGGCAAAACTCATAAGGCACCATTAACCCTCTACCTTCCCCTCAACACATGTACATGGACCTCATCTGGATTGCCTATTGGTCCATGCTCTCCCCGGAACAGAGTTTGAGTTGGGCAATGTTGAGGCTCAAAGCTGTGCCAGCACTGTGCTACTTGCTGAACAGTGCAGATGACGGCAGCCCAGTGCTCAGCACCGTGCCCTGGCTCTAACTGGTTTTCTAGGTTAGATGTGCCCAGGTGTATCTCAGAGTTGTTCATCATTAGTACCAGAAATACCTCATGGCATGACTACAAGTTGCTTTATGAAGTAACTAAGTCAACTGGAGCTTATATCCTAATTTTCCCCTTCTCCTGTTTACTTGTCAGTTCAACTGATCCTGCTTTGGGTATCTCAAAAATTTCTGGAAGAGTGATCCACTTTTAATTCATTGATATTGCATGTGAGAACTGCAATATGACCTCTCATTTTAATACCTGCTTCTAGAGCAATATGCTTCTGTCATGGAGCTGGATCACTTCTTAGCATTCATTTGAGAAGGACAGAATTTTTTTTTTCACTAGTTTCAACAGCTTTAATGTGTATATTTAACATCAGCTCACATGTTGCTGGCCAAATTAACATTAACATATCTTAAGTTGGTGGGGCAAATCAGGGACTGATTTGCTCTGTTTCTTCTAAGGACTTTCTTTTCAATTATTTTGTTTCATTAACAGAGAATTTAATTTCATTACTTTTCTTGCTTATGTGGAAAGTAAATTCTTTTTATTTCCCATTTTAACTTTTTAAACTCAGTCTGACTGCTGAGCTTATGGCCCTGCATGTTCCCCATAGCACCATGAAAGCACTCAGTGCCACAAATATGGTCCCTGGGGAATTTGGCTGTTCCTCATTAAAAGTGAAAACATTGCAAAGGATTACCATTTAAAAAATTAGAGGAACAAGGCCAACTTGGTACTGCAAACTTATACTCACAGGTTCAGACCTATTCCCACTCTTTCTTCCCATTAGAAATGAGTGTCAGCACAAGAATTAGATTTTCTGCCTCTCAACCTTGGTTTGGACAACACAGAGTGTGGCAGAAAACTGTACTTGGTTAAATGCAATTTCTCTCATCACTCTTATTTTACATTGTTCTTGTGGGTTGCTATGTTACCTGCAAGGTTACTGGTGGTCGGTTCCTGTGTTTGGGCTGTGGTTCTGTTGGGGTCAGTAAAGTTGGTTTGCTGCAGGCTGCTGTTTGCCCAGCTGGCAGCGCGTGCAGCGAAGTGGGGCGAGAGCTGCACGCCAGCATCCACAAAGAAGGAACATGCCAGCTGAACCACTGTGCCTTGGCTCGAGTCAGTCACTCCTTCATACACCCTGCGCAAGAAGTCCTGCACGCTTTGATCTGCCAGGCAAGAGAGAGGGAGAAACTGCAGCTGTCATGTTGAGGTTAAGGATTGCCCCAGCGCAACGCAGCTCTCAGCTCCAGTGCTGACACTGGTGTCCTCTGATTGTTAAAACAGCATAAGAATGGAAGCACCCTTGACTTTATGGAGTATTACTGTCAAGCAATACTGCGGTGATGCTCTAGGCATAGCATAAAGCACTCTTCATGTTGCTGTAGAAATCACTCCAGTACAAGCTATGTCAAGCAGATGATCTCACATCAGGTTCACACCTCTATGCAACCACACTTCTGAACATTTCATAAGGTACATTACTTTTTTGTTTTGGGCCCTCTCTGAGTTCCCATTAGTGAGATCTAGTACCTCTGGCAGTGACTTGCTGAGCTGCCAATGCCAGAGTACCACTGTCTCCTTTTCTTGCCATTATCTACCTATCCCAGGAAAGGCATCTCTCTGCCAGCCCTAGGTCAGTCTATGCCACCCTTGGGCCCTCGCCATTGTTTTGTTTCTTGAAGGATGGTGTCCCAAACTGGGCCAGTATTGCTGATGAGCCCTGGCAATGCTAAATAGAACTGATGGTTGTGTTACAAGCGACTCATCTGTTTATACAGCCCACAACCGTGTCTGCTTTTTTCTTTGAAGTACAATTGTATTTCCTATTCAATACTATTTTTTGACTCATGGTTCCCCAATTTGAATGGTTGATTAGTTCTTTTAAATGTAGAATTTTACACTTGTCCTCACTGAATTGTGTCCTATTCAGTTCACATGTTTCTCTGACTTTCCAGGCTCCATATAATAAAAGTCTTGTTGAGATTGCTACTTGCCTTTAAGACATTTTCAGCAGGTTCCTCATTCTATAACTAAGTTTTCTATGAGGACTGGGAAATATCTGGAATCTGCTTTTCTTTAGCAAGACATCAGAGCCTCTTTTTGTGGGACCACCAGAACCTTTCTGATTTCACCACCTAGTGCCCCAATATCTATTTGAAACCTCAGTAGCTCACTGTTGTATATGAATTGCTGGCCACCATTTTCAAGGTGGGTTAGTATTGTGACCCTTGCTGTGGTGCTTGGCTCAGATGCTCCTCTGCCTTGGTTTGAAACCCTGGAATGCCCTGGACAGCTCAGAGGTATCTGGCTCCCCATGGTCATGACTGAGCTCACCATTATGGCTGGTTAGAAGTCTCTTCGTTTTGAGTCCAGAGAGGCCTTAGGCAAAGGGAGTGATCACTCAGTTTCTCCAGTCCCCTGTGGGTGTGGGCAGAGCAGGAGGGAAGTCAGACAGGACTGCCATCCGGGACATGGGTGTTTTGTGGTGGCTAACCAGGGAAGTGAATCCCACATGGACTGATCTGTCCCAGGCTAATCAAGTTAAGGGTCTCAGGTCAAGGAGAGAGGGCATGAGGCCATGAGACTCCAGCTGCCAGACAGATCATCAGGAGACTCTTACTGCATTATTTCAGATTCTTCATGGGGCAAAAGGAGAGTTTCACATCCATTGATTTCTACCACCTTAGAGTCCAGTGTGTGTTTTCTGACCTAATGGTGCTACTTTAATAACCTGGAGGAAGACTAATCACCTATGGGAAGTTTGGTATTAAGATTTAGATCTATTATCTTTAAGGGATAAAATATTGAACTCCTTGAACAGATGTCTAGAAAACTCACATAGTCTGAGGTGTAAAGTGCTTTCCTTGTGTGCTCTGCATTAGTAGAATGGGAGCATCTGGCGAGCTCTCTGGAAGATGTGACAAAATCAAGGATGGTAAACTGGAAGTAGATGTGAATGTGAGGGGTGGTATTCCAGACTTGTAGCTTCCCCAAAGTGCTTAGCTGAACAAAGTCCTGAATTCTTACTTGGAGAACAGCTCAAAATTGCTTTAAAATACTCCATTGTTGATAAAATAAATTAGCTAGGAGAAAGCATTTTAAAGCATGTAATTTTGTTTGTGCTGTCTAGAGATACATCCCTTTGTGCATTGTTTTTCTTAGTATTAGAATAAAAGTGAACAAATCTTCCAAACATTGAAAGAAGATTACAAGTGCATGTAAGAGCAGATTCTCTGTGAACAGTGAATAAACCATCAATGTTTTCATTGTTTTCAGCCTGCTAAGTTTTTAACCTCATCCTTCGTTATTGTTTAGGGCAGACCAACAAAAACATTAATGCAAACACCTAGTTGAAGAAAGGGATTTTATCACATATGCATACCTATGTAATTTGGTTTTACTCATCTGATAGGAAATTTCATCTAAATATTCGATTTATTTATTTGACTTATTTATTTGATTTCGACCGTTTGAGGCAGTGGTTCCTTCCCCATTACTGGAAATATGCTGTTATAACCAATAGCAATAAATCCCATACTACTTTATTTTCACATTCCTGCATTAATATTAGCGAAAGCCAAAGCTCATGTGGCTTGTACCACAGACAGCTAAAATGGAGATATAATGTCTGCTTTCTATGATGTGCCACATGAGAAGAAGAGAGGATAAAAGAGCTACCGAGTCGTTAACAACCTCTGCACTTCTCTTTGTTACATTTTCTGTGGAGAATTGTGCTTGAATTTCACTGTGAAATATTACTTTTTAAGGTTCTTTCTTAATAACTGAGCCACTTACAACCAGAAGTATCAAGCAAGATATAATCCTTGTATGAATTAATGTTTAGGAACTGAATTTACAAAAATAGGAGTCTTATAGGCAAGAGTTCATTGTATCAGCTGCTCATAATGTAGATGCACTGTTCCTGTGTCAGTAGGTCTCTATCAGTCAGAGTTAGCTCTTACTGCTGTGTTGGTTTTGAATATTAATCTTATACAGAATGGTGATGGTAACTAAGTCAGGTTACAGCACAGGAAGATGAAATTACTGTAGGTTTTATCTTTAGTTTTCATACCCAAAAGTGAATTTTATGCTGAGAAATAGCAGTGTCATGTCTATACATGTCTTGTATTTAAGCTTCAAATTTTGAAGATGCGGCAGTCATCTGCTTTTCATAAACATTCTGCCCATAATGTAAAATAGTTTTTGATATGTGATGTGAGATGGTAGGATAATCCAAAGCTAAAATGAAAACAGCATCCTTAAATTAAGCTGACTTAATGCTGGATTTAAAGACATCTGTCTTTCCCATATCCCTTCCAAATTCCCAGTGAGTTTTATTTTAGCCTGCTTTCAGGGAAAGATGCAATTGCACCATCCATCTGTCAATGTGTATCTCTGTCTGCCAGTATCCTTCTGATAACTTTTCGTCTTTTTGGCCAGTTATAATAACATCATAAGTCTTATAATTCAACTTCTACAGGTTTCATTTGTTAATGGTGGGAGAGAAAACAGCTCTCCTCTGCCTGGCACCTCTTTGCAGAGCACACAGGGGAGAGCATGGCACAGTGGACATGATGAACCTCTAGGAAATCTGGAGCAATTCTGCTGTTCATGGAAGCAGCTTTTCTAAATGTAGCTGCATTTTTGTGCCATAAGAGAGTAAGCACTGATTCAGGAAAAAGCAGAACAGTTACACGTATATCAACTACTCTTTGGAGTTTCCTTTGTCCAGCTGATACCTGCCTATCAAAGATGGAGCAAACACTCCTAAACTAGATCTTGCAGTGAGACAGAAAATGGAAGTTTAGTATGACATGTCCTATACCTGTCTCCTTATTAAGCTGTGAATTTATTAAAAAAATGTAAAACAACAAGTATTTTTTTTAAGCAGTACATACCACAAATGTTGTATCCTAGGGCATCCTGCAGCTCTGTAAAGGTATTTCCTTGTGCTCCAAACTGCAGCAGCTCCAAAGAAACAGCCACACTTGCTGGAGAGACTACCAGATTGGTTCTGTTCTCTGCTTCAGATATATGCCGGTAGAAATTGATGGCGAATTCAGTTTTCAGCTCTTTCAGCTCATCATAGGAGATGCAGTTTCCTTTGGTTACGCAGCAAGCAGACAGGATAAATGCAGAGATGAGAATGGGCAACATGAAGGCGAGCTGGGAACACTCTCCACCAGCCAATCATACCTGCAATTAATAACACAGATATATTTAGAAAAGTAATAGGTTGAACTGACAGAGGAACTTTCTCATTCCATCAGTGCTGAGATATCACCTGCAATAGTAGCGATCACTGTTAAAATACTTGCCCAGGCCTACTCAGTAGCTGTTGTCATTAAAAAAACCAGAAAAAAACTATAGGAACATGCTGATGACTCTGTTGACTGACAAGGATCGAATTTTCCAGAATGCTGTCGCATATAGGATGGTTGGCCATTACAGAGCTCCTTGTCTCCCTTGTGTGGCAACACAGGGCCCCTTGGTTAAAAAGTTAGCTACCTGCACTCATGATGACCACACCTCAGTGCAGTTTCCATGCTGCTGAGCACCGGCAGCTCCTTTTGTCCCCAGCACTCCCAGAAGAAAGACCACCCCTCATGAGGTGCAGAAATCTAACTGGAGGCTCCAGGCTGGGCTTTAAATCCAAGTTTGCAAAAGGCTGGCTTCGAATTTCCCCCACAGATATTCCTTCTATGAAATTTATCCCAGTAAAAATAAGGTTGTATTTGCAAAAATCACCACGTCGGATTTTTTTGGGAAATCAAGCATTGGTCAACTTAATATTAAGAGACACTGAGATTCATATTTAAAGGAATAATGCTAAAATGACAAAATAGCTTTCCTTACAGAATTTCACCTTCTGAAGATTGTATGCAAGTATATTTTAAAAGTTACTTCACCTTCTTTCACCTCAGGATTTTCTACAAATCTTTCTCCATGCCCTTTGCTCTAGAGAACACCTCTAATTCTTCGCATTTACTCACAGTTAGCTCTGTTAAATTGTCTTGCCTTTCTGTGTCCTTCTGTGTGTCTGAATGGAAGCTGTCTATGAACGTCTTGTCTCCTTCTTTAATAGGTAGTGGAGTAAAGACTAAGTCATGAGACTGCATTTAAAGGGATAGTCAGTGATCAGAGTCTCTGTCGGCGATGTCTGTACCACTCTGTCCAAATTCCTGTAGGCTACAAGCTCTATGGAGAGCCAGGCAAAGCAGCATGCCACTGACCAGCAAATCCAAGGCAAGGAACAAAAAGGTACACATGGAGATAGAGTCAGCAACTTCCTTGCAAGCCCTGCTTGAGCCTCATGAGACTTGTGACCTGCTGGTACTGAGCAAGGCATCTCCTATCTCTCTTCCCACCCCCCTCCTTCTTTTATATGAATTCCATTGATTCCTCTGCCACAAAGGGGAAGAGAAAGGGCTCTCTGTGTACCAGGCACACAGCTATTTTTTTACCCCCACTTTGAAAACTTATTCAGAAATCTCATGCAATTAAAATGTCTTTATTTGCCTTTTTTTTAAAATTAATGCCATCCCAAATAGTAAGATTTTTCTTTTACTCTTTAGTTTCCAAAAGGAAAGAAACAACAACATGGTGCACCTGAAGGAGATCGAATAAGGAAGGGGTTGCTTTGAATGGACCAGAAGCAGAAGAGCTATGTTTGTGACTGCTTTAAGAGTGGTTGTAGCTGTTCATGGCTTTCTTCATGTGACAGGGTCAAAAATCCTCCCCATCACATTCACAGGTTCAGCCTCACAGCTTCACAATGTCAGTTAAAGCAAGAAAAATTTGGGCTTAAAAATTAATGTAAAACTGCATCTTACTGGTCTTCACAGAGTTTGACATTATGTATATATATATATACTTAGCTATAAGTATATACATATATATATACAACATACATACCCTTTGGAAGAAGACACTGGGAAAAAGTTCATTACAATCAAGCAATAATTTAGGTGCTACTGTTTCATCCTTAGCAGGTAAGGAACAGCCACACAATGGAAATAGGGGCCAAATAAGAATGAAGCAATGGGTCTCCCATCCTCTATACTTGTGCTTTTCCTCTCTTTCTACTGTTTTGAGAAGATATCAGAATAGATGCAGATACTGGGGTCTGTTTCAGGATCCTGGGCTTTAGACCACATTCCTGCTAGGACTGATGAAGGGAAAAAGCTTGGTCAGTTGCAGTTTAGTACAACAGGCAGGGATGTTGCTTTTATGAGGGATTTCAATAAAGTATCCTCATGCTGAACATTACATTTGAGCTTAAGGGTTTGGCTGAATGAGGACCTCTCTGCTGAAGTTATCATTAACAGTGTCCACTGGACTGAAGTTGTATTCAGAGGGAATGAAACAGAGGCCAGCAAGTGATTTCTCAAAGGGCTCAGAGCTGTCAACAGATAAATTAACTGTGGTCACTGGTGAGGACTATACAAGTCGATTTGATGTGACGTTCCCAGAGGCTCCAAAGCTGATAAGACATTTTCTCTGTGCCCTGCTTGATACTCTCCTATGGATTTATTAAGATTTAAAAGGAAGATAAGGAGTCCCTGAAGGTTTTAGGCCTTACTGTCAAAAATTAACTTTCAATTGCCACTTTGCAAAAATGTTACTATCACATTTGTGATATGTATTTATGGAAGATGTTATTGAAAATTGCACCTGGTATAAATGTTGTGTAGAGAAGCACAGTTTAAGTGGGAAAGGGCGATATGTGTTCTGAGTCTTGTCTCCTCGGAAAGGGGACTTAGAAATTGGGGGTTTTGTTTCAAATCCTCCCTCTCTGCACCTACTTTAGGAAAGGAAAGATGTGGAGGAACCTTAGCAGCAAAAACAATGTTTGCAGGCAAGGAGAGAGGACTTAATAAAACTAAAACTGGATCAACACTGTAAAAAGCAGCCATGGGAAATAAGAAATGTGCTATACATATAATAAATAGAAAAGAGATCCTTTGGTGAATGATGAGAAAGATAGAAGGCAGTGGAGTAAGAAAGAAGTAAGAGTCAGTGAAACTACTGTGGCTAAAAAATAAGTTATAAAATACCGGAGGAAGGCTGTGAATATTTATCATAATCAAAGTTAGAAACAAAAATTCTCACACCTGTTCAGTTTAGCAACCCAAGTTTTAAGTTTTTCTTCCCCAGACTGAGATCCAAGGTTGACAACTGGATGTCTGAGGAGAAGCTGGTGTCACGTGAGGGTGAATCTGAAAACTAGTTTGCTAAGTGAGTCCATGGAGCCAGGAACTGAGCTGTACAAATGAGTGTAGTTGGGGGGGACTGCAAATCAAATAGGGTAGTTACAGAACTCCAGGTGTCCTGGACCTACTGATGTNCAAATAGGGTAGTTACAGAACTCCTGTGTTAGAAATAGAGGTGTCCTGGACCTACTGATGCATTAGGGTTGGGCTGCTTTTGAGAAAGACGGTTTCTGTCTCTTTCTTAAGGGTTTTAGGTTTTTTTGTTTGCTTGCTTTTTTTTTGGTTTGTTTGTTTGTTTTCTTTTTTCCCTCTTTTTTTTTTTTTAATTTAATTTTTTTTTAAGGTTCTTCATACCTGCCTGTGTCCTAGTTTAGGCATCACATCCTTCTTTGGTCTTAATCTGGCTATGCATCACAAGGTACTGAGGAAAGTACTGATACATTTTCTGGAAACAATTTTATTTTAAGATGCTGGAAATGCATTTAAAAAGGCATGCAATTGATTGGTTCCTAAGATAACTCTTCAAAGTCAGAAAGGGGCAGAGGTAGCAGCTGTATTTTGAGAAATGTTTTTTAACACTGAGATAACCTAAGACTGCCTGTGAAGGAAGTGAGAAAAGGCAGAAGCTGAGGATATCTGGAGAAAACACAGCACAGGGGAGTGTGTGTAGGAACCGGAATCACGGAGTGCTTTGTCTCTGTGGAGGTCCTCTGAGCATCTACAGGTGCAGCTCTGAAAACTGCAGAGGGATCCCAACCTCTCGATTCTCTCACTGAGCAGAAAAACCACCAGTTTGAGAGGGAAAACAGCAAAGATCTTCCTGATGTGTGAACAGCCCCCAAATAGGGAGCAAAGTAGTGGAAAGCACTGGAGACAAGCCATAAGTGGTGACTGTTTTCATCGACAGATTAGGTCCTGTCTGTCTGCAGTGTGCCAATGCTGTTACTGAATGGGCCCTCGAGGTCCTCCTGTGTGACCACGGTAGTAGGCAAGAGGGCAAGGGGACTGCTGAAGCACCCACAGATGCTCAGCACTGACAGATGCCATCATAGGTGGCTCTGCAATGTCTGGTCCAAAAATATGCAGAAGTAGAAAAAGAAGGATGAGGAAAAGAGACATGGTCAGAGGCAACTGTTCTCCAGAACTTCATCTTCAAGGTCTTCATGGGCCAGATTCCACTCTAAGGTATAGGACTGTGAAAGGTAAAATTGGGTCCTGGAGCAGATGGGGAGGACTGTGGGCTGTGGAAAACAGACTCAGGGTTGAGCCTCCATGGCATCATGGAGGAAGGTGAAGAACTTGTTCAGCCCTGGTAGCACTAGAAGTCACAGGACTCAAATGAGACACCAGAGGGAAAGGCACAGCCTGCATGGGCACTAGGGACAGAGAGAGATTTCTCTGGAAACCTTTCCCCACAACCAATTGTTTCTCATGGGATACTGGAGTTTTCTCTGATTTATTAATCTGTGTTCTAAGAAAATCAAGCCCTAGTTTGGTGTGGCTGCTGAGAGGAACGAGGGAACAGTTCAACTTTTGGGCTCTGGCCAGTTTGGGATTCTGCTGCATGGACTTTACACAGTGATCTGGAGCAGAATTTGGCCCAGGAAAAGGCTGGAAGATAAAAGATGACAGAACCAGTTGGGAAGCAGGTTTTCCTCTTCAGAACCCTCATTTGGTTTTCTGTGTCAGGTCAGTCTCCCATAATCTTCCTTCCACTCTAGCACAACCCTATGATCAGTAGGATTACTGTACACTTACCCCTTCATAAATGATAACAGAATCTAACCTTCTATCTGCATCTGTTTTTTGTGTGCTTGCTCTCTTTAACATATAGAATAACCCTGGGGAAATTAAATAGAATCCAAATCAGCTTCCTTCCTGCTTATATCTCTCCTCCAGGAGAAAGCCTGCACTGCAAGACATATTTGCTTTGTCAGGAAGGTGATTCTGCTGAATCTCAGGATAAGAATAATTTGCATCATCATTTTACACAGAGCTTATTCTGCAGGGAGGCAGCTGGCTGTGGAGCTGCAAAACTCCCAGCTGAGCAAGTTCAAGAGAATTTTCTTACTGCTATCCACATGCCATGTAAAAACCAGCCCTGCTTCTGCTTCCCCTGGGGCAGGAGGACAAAATCTGGCTCTTCAAAGGGTGACCACTCTGAAGGGTCACCTTCAAAGAAGAAGTCCATCTGCTCAGTGAGGTGTCATGATTTGAGCAGATGGGCTTGGTGCCAGTGCCTGGCCAGCCAGGACCTGCTAGGGAGGTCATACAGTGCAGAATCCCAGAATAAAGCTCCATTCTGCAGGAGACCCTAGACTGCTGCCTATCTCCATGTGGAAAGAAGCGCCATTAGCAGCAATAGAGGCTTTTTGGCTGCTACAGAGTCAGAGGTAGTCTCCCTGCCCATGGTGCAGTCTAAGCAGCAGAGGAGCACTGGCTCAGGCTAGCTGTGACCAAACTGTGCAGCACTTATTCTTGGTCCTCTTCAGCCTCTGTGGCTTTAAAACACAAATATAACATTTTTGTGAGTTCATTTTTCTGTATCTCTAATACTGCGGGTGGAATAGCAGAGCAGTGGTTTTACAGTGTCACCCTGGGAACCAGTGTTTCCTGCTCTGCAAGATGCCCAAGGACACATGGGCACCCTTGAGGATAAAAGGGCTGATGGGTAGGCATTGGAGGTCTGTGTGGAATCTAGGCTCTGCCATGGGGGCTTTTGGGATGAGTCCTGGAATAAATGAGACCTGGACTTTACCCAGGGGCAGTTTTGAAGCCAGGTAGTGGTAGCAAACAAAAACTTAGCCAAGCAGTAAGTTAATAAGTGGTGTGAGAAATCAGTGCTAAAATCAAGACCTTTTACAAGTTTCAGGCTAAGTATTTCTAATGTGTTATATGATGTCTTCTGCAGTGGTGCCTTTTTCTGGTGGGGAGCAAAGGAAACAGGAGTTCTTCTTCCAGTGAATGAGATTAATATCATAACACTGATGAAGTGACATGTGTTTCCACATGCAGAAGTGTATACTGAGTAAAACTTCAAATCAAGACAGTTTTCTAAACAACAGTGACTGGTTTTGTTATAAATTTTTCAGTAGAAAAAATTATAAAGGGCTGAGGAAACACAAGAATAAGTTCACTTCTCTTTTTTAGCTTGACAAAATTTACGTGAATTAAAAAACAATAACAGAGGAAGAAAAGCTGATTGAAGAGAGACTAAAAATTTTGCACATCCTTATTGTAATGTAAGCAGTTCTCTTATGCATGTCTCAGAGGGAAAGATGGCTTAAGAAACTCTGGGAAAAAAGATGCATGAGCTCTAAAGAGATAATCTCAGCTGTGTATATATTTCCTTCAGTGTTATATGAAGATATTAGCAGTACAGCCTCTTCCCTGTGGACTCTGAATGTATGATAAGAGCCTTCTTCAATGCACAGTGACCCGTGAGGGCTGCTGTCACAGATCAGCTACTTAGCTGCCTGCAGTAGCTTAGAGGTGCTGCATCAGCACATTCAGAGTTGACTTGCCAGTGTGTGAAATGCCACCTCTGCCCCCAGATGACATCCTTTTGGTATCTGCAGATTTAAAATGCTTCTGGGAGAGAGATAGTACTCTGCATGGGGCCTGGTGGAAATTCACACTCAGAAAAGACATGCCAGTGAGACAAAAGCAGTGCGGGGAACAGCACTGTGGCAGCATATTTTCCTGCCAAGTGACTACAAGAACTGACAAATTAAATGCATTTTCTGTTGACAGAGAATATAAAGTAAGCTAAAAGTTGATACCCCCAAATGCTTATCTAACTGACTATCACAGTCTTTCACAGTGCCAAATGAATGATGCCAAGTAAATGACATAGGAAGAGGTCCTCACATGAATATGTTGCCAATTGCAATTTCTGCTGCTGATATGGCTGAAATGACAGGGAACCAAACAGGAGATGAAAACATGAAGATGTTTATGCAGTTGCAGTGCTGACTTCCCATAAGAAGTCTAGTTTTCAGAAAGAGGGATTTGGTTGAGTGGGTAAGAATTGAATTTAGAGAATGAATAACATGGAAGAACATTCTTTACAGAGCAGCTCTGCATAGGCCAGTTCACCAACTGTGGTTTTACCTCTCCTATGGCCTAAACTGACGAGGGGGATCCACACTGAAAGCCCCATTGCCAACTGGCTTAGTACTGACCCACAGCTTTTATATCTTGCCTGTCATTCCACAGATATCCTCCCTTCAACCTGGGGGTCAGGTTGGAAAACGAACTGGACCCAACTGAGCAATATTTGAGTGACCTCTGGGGCTGCCAGGCCCACGCAGCAGGAACAGCACATCTGCAATGTGTCATATTGTGGATTCCATGTGTGCCTCTCTGTGCTCACTGCAGTTTCACAGAGAGCTGTTGTCCTACCATCTCACCCCATCTTGTGATGTACCCCTGAGCTGGGCAGAGAAGCGAGGTCGTACGTACTTGTACATGTTGCATGCATTTTCTCATGCACCCATTTTATTACATCAAAGTTTGCCGAAGATGATAACCAAATCCTCATGCCAAGGCAGCCCCAATATTGCATTACCAGCCTATGTGGTAAAATAGCCCTGCTCCACCATGATAGGTGAGGGGAGAAAGGGTGGGTCAGTGTTTCCATCTCCCTCTGCTAGCAGGGCAAAACAAACCCTTTATTCTTTAGGAGCTGATCTGCTCTTGCAGCTTACTCCCCACTTCAGGTTATAATCCCTTTTGGTGACATCACAGGTAGTGCTACAGCCGCCAAGGTGATGTCACAATGAGAAGCTTATGACTGTAAATGGGGAATAAGTCACAAGAACAGATGACCTCAAAATAAGCTAATATCCTGTTATTATATAAATGTCCCTAATACTTATATAAACATGCCAGTAACAAAAAATAATAAAGAAAAAAAGGCCCAATGGTCTATCAGTGTATGTGGCATGTGTAAATTTGACATTTTCTCACAGACCTGTAGAACCTTTAGTGTATCTTGTCTCTAAAAAGCTTTCTACTAGCTGCTTAGCTTTTTAAATCAATCTCAGGATACTTCCTTATCTAAAAATATTGTTACATTTAATGTTATTATATAAATGTCCCTAATACTTATATAAACATGCCAGTAACAAAAAATAATAAAGAAAAAAAGACTCAATGGTCTATCAGTGTATGTGGCATGTGTAAATTTGACATTTTCTCACAGACCTGTAGAACCTTTAGTGTATCTTGTCTCTAAAAAGCTTTCTACTAGCTGCTTAGCTTTTTAAATCAATCTCAGGATACTTCCTTATCTAAAAATATTGTTACATTTAAAATTAAGAGAAACCCACAAAAATTCTCCATATTTTGACAATTAAGAGAAACCCACAAAAATTCTCCATATTTTGACCTATCCAATAACCACATACATGCTTATGGATGGCTAAGCATATCAACAAAATATAATTTGCATTTTATTGTCATGGATGCATTAAGTACATTGACCATATAAGAACAAAGAAATCTGTCTTGTCTGTGGAGCTCCTTGGGCTCCATGAGGAATGCCATAGAAAGGGTGTATATTTAAAGCTATCTAATTATTAGGTGTTATATTTTTATGATAAATAGGAACTAATAAAATTGAACACTAGGTATAGTTGTATCACAGAAAATGCTTTATTGCAGCTATAAGAATTATACTTCATATACTGAACTAAATTCTTAAAAGTTTGAAATAACATTGAGAATCTCTAAGGCATTGTTTTTGTAGATGGTCTTGTCTCCATTGTGCTGCAGGTTTATTATTTTCCGCGGTCAAATATTTATTACATTTTCTTCTGGAAATTTTTTAATGGATTTTCTTGCTTTTATAGGATAAGAAGCACGTTTAAATGCCTCTAAGGGTAAATAATTTCTCATCAACACTTTCAAGCACAAAGTCTGGATCTTCAGTAGGTTTTTACGTTATGCAAGTAGACATTTAAGGTACTTAATACTTTCTAACCTCTAGTGCCCTTTTTTACACAGAGACAGGCAGTCAGCAGGGATTAATCTGATCCTAATTAACCACAAACTCTTCTGATATTTGGTCACTGCACAGTAGCATGCTGCCAGGTACACAGAGGTAAACTGATCTGGATTATCTGCCGGTGTATGTGCTTCATGGAGGGAGGTCTGTGCTCTGTGTTGTGGGTGACTTACAGGCAGATACAGCTTTAAACATGGAGTGGGGAGACTGCTGTACAAAGCTGGAGTTGTAAGGAAAGGGGAAATCACTAATTAGAAGGCCTCCTCCTAATGGCTTTCTGTTGAGGTTTCCTTTTTATAGAGGGCATTTTTTGGTCTGGCACTGCAACAGGGTAGAAAGTGAGAAGCATTAAAATCCAAAGAGAAGATCCATTTCTTCCTCTTTTTCTGATGCAAAGGAGCACGATTTTGTACATACAAGTTCTCTTTCTTTTTTTGCTTCTGTGTACAACCATCATGTCTGATGGAGCTTCGTGAATTCATGAGCAACTCTGTGCCTTTACTTTCATGCTGTCCACCATGGCTCTCATCTTCCCTTACCAAGCACCCGAGCTCTGCCCTCATGCTCACAGAAAGCAGAGCACTGAAGGTCTCCCCCAGCCTCATGGTAGCCATTAAAGCAAAGCCAACATGCAGCAAGTAAGGCAAGTATGAGGTGTTCTGTGGGTGTGGCTGAATCTTTCTGTGACTTTGACCTGCACGATTAAGGATGGCAAACCAAATATGTTTATGTGAATAAAACAGATGAATTATTTTATTGATGATGGTAATGGTAAGATTAAAGGACCTTAATCAGAATTACTTACTACGCAGTTCAGATAGTTGTATCTGCTAGTGTAGTGCACTGTTTTTTTGAAGCAATATTGAACAGTGATATTAAAGCTAGCAAAACAATTACTAAGTAGAGATTGATGTCACTAACCCATACCAATGTGGGCAAATCCCTTCTGCTCAGCCTTCACGAGTAACCTTGAGGAGCATTGCCACTCAAGGGAGGAGACTCCACACACAGTCCTTGAAGGGTTATGTAAGAAGTGCCTGCCATCAAAGCGGGATTTCAGTCCCACAGGAACAAGTGGTAGTTTGCAGTTGCACCCTCTGACTTCCTGATGTTGGGAGGTGGACCAGGGTTGGTCTGCCAGCTGCTAAGGCAACAGAGAAAACTGGCGACACAGGGTGGCTCTTGCTGCAGAGCCAAAAGAAGACCCCACCCAGTGTTAGTGCTGGGTACTAGCAGCTCTGACTCTTGATTTTCCTAACAGTGGCATGGCCAGACCAACACTCGAATAAGGAGCCAAACTATTTAAATAAATTTTTTCAGGCAGGGACAGAACAGGGCATGCTGCCTGCAGACTCTTCACAGAACCTCAGCCCTGCTGGACCATGGCCTCTGAAATGCTGGCTCATTTGAGGTGGTCATCGAGGACTTCTGCACTAGATCAAGGCAGGCTGATAGGATCACACTTATGGCTCAGGGAAGCAACTTTAAAATTGAATTTCATATTCTGTAGAGCTGCAAATGTTCATACAGATGGAAAAAGGGAGGAAGCAGCAGAACAAAAGTTGGCAAGAATAATGTCCCAGAAATGGGATCCTGAAAAGTAACTTACTGATCCTGAAGTGGCTAACATTCGACAAATTCACCAAGGAGCTACATGGACTTTCTTCAGATACTGTAGTGATAGGGGCACCTGCAGTCCTCTGGGCACAGCGTGGTTTACCGTTGTTCAGACTTCTCCAAACAGTAGAGCCAAAAGCCGACTCAGACTATGGGAGTAGGCAACCATGTACTTGCCTGAACAAGTGCTGTTTTCCAGTATAGTTTGTTTGCTTTCTATGTTCATTCTTCTTTTTTTCCCTTGTAAGTCTGAAGCATTCCTCTCTGAGATACTGCAGTTGATGGAGATCAAGAGAGGTAAAATAATCCCCAGAGTGGCAGTAATTTTGTTGACTGCCCTCTCTTGTATCAGTGTGCAGGCTCTGCCTCATATCCTCATACTGAATAGCTGGAAACTGTCAGGAAAAGAGACCTGACTCCAAGCTGAGCTTTCAGGGCTGTAATGGAGGACTAGTTCTTACAGAAAACAAGCACTGCCTTATCTTTTAAACAGAAGTTCGCAGGAGTAGACATCTGATAAAATAATATGGTTTTGTTTAGGTTTCTCTGTGGTAAGTGGGCCTACATTAGAGCTAGGTTTGGTAACACAATTTTATTCTCATTCTTTCTCTGGGAAGACCAGGACATCATGTGGTTGAGGGTCTTATGTGAAGCCCCACTGAAGGCATGTGCCATTCACTACTGGATAGCTGCTGGTATTTCATCTGGAGTTGCTCTCTGTGCACTTTGGTCCTGAGACACCTTTCAAGATGGGAAAGGCACTGTTGTGTTCCCAGCCCCTGAGGTTGTATGTTTGAAAACAGTAAATCTGTGTTACGGAATAAAATAAAATTAAACTGTTAAGTGATCTTGTTTCATCAGAAACATGATGAATAATAGAGAAGAAAAAATGTTGAAAAGCTAAAAGCTCTTTCTGATAGTCACTTCTTCAATACACAATGATCCTTGTTAGGAGGATTCTTGCATTACTGTTGCAATTGAAGGTAAAACATCTATTTCTCAATGTTTGTTTGTTTTGGGTTTTTACCCTGTGCTTAATGTGTATCTGTTGCTGCTTGGTCTCATAACAACTCTACTAATTAAGAAAAAGTGTCTAAGGACCAACTAATGAATGAATGAATCAAGAAATTAAGAAATTGGTTTTCTCTGATGTTTTCTTTCTTTTAGAGATAGAACAGCTACAACTCTCTGTAAATGCTCTTGTCAAATATGGGGACATTTAATGTTGCAGTTCTCTGGAAAATAAGACTCTTTAGCATTTCAAGAAGAGAAAAAATATTCATAGATCCTTTGGGGGGAAAAGGAAACAGCTAGTAGTTTTCACAGTGCCAAAATTAATTATTTTGGATTGATTAATTTGCCTTGACCTTTATGACCCTCAAGAATTTCAAATACTTCTCAGTCAATCATTTAAATTCCTCAGCTAAACCCCATACCTCATTAAATAAAGAAATAAGGGGGGTCTTGATATGCTTTTCTTTAGGCCTGTCACTGCACCGTCTGAAAATACAGATTATGGCATCCTAAAGTATTCTCAGGAGTTTTCTTTTAAATAGCAAAAAAATGTTTCTCTGTACAGTTCATCACATTCTCAAAAGTGACACTGTCTTGCTGGAACCTCTTAGGACTAACTTCAAGTATCACCTTCAGTGGTGGAAAGAGATAGTGAGACATTAAATTTACTGGTGACTGTGCTAATGTCACCAAACAACAAAGGATTGTTGGGTGTTGTGATGGCCTAAAGAAAGGGGAAAAAGAGGAAGGGTATAATTAGAAGACATATATGGAAAAATTAAAGATGTGTGTGAACTCCTTTGGGTGTGTACGGACTTCTTAAAGATGTTGGGGTCTAATGGAAGTATTGCAGAATTAAAGAGGGACTCAAAATATCACACTATAGGAGTGTATACAGTGCACAGATGCTGTACTTCCATCATTCTTGGTGCAAAGCAAAACAGAAGTAGGCAATTTTTTTACAGGGCTTCCAAAACCACACAAGTGCTCCCTTGAAAGATCAGCTAGGACCTTTCCGTTGACTCTGGGATTCCCTGCATTGGTCATTTTTGCGTTTCCTTGGGTTGAGACATCAGTGCTTTGGTAAACCACAGTAATGTGCATTATAGGATGTACAGGTAACTTAATTTTCTTCTTTCCAAACCACAGTAACTTCCCAGCCTAAGTACTGCTGACGTGTCAGATTCAATGTTTAAACTATGCAAGCAGATCCATTTCATTCCATCATACGTCTTTACTGATACATGAAAGCCAGTTTTTACCCTGATCTGTGTTTTCTCATGATAGATCATTTCTCCTCTGAGCATTCAGCCTACTTTTGTTCCATCTTCTTTAAGATGGCATAGCTGGTTTGCTTTCCACTTTCAGTTTTTCACCTTTCATCTGCTTTTCCCATTCTCTCTCAGTGTGATGAGCAATACAGACCAGTATCTGGACCTGGAATGCTGCCAAAGGGGAAGCTGAAATCCGAGACAAATCAGATGCCGTTGATAAATGTAACCTGAAAAGATTTTGGCTGCAAGTTATATCTCACAGTACTGTGCACTGTGATAACTTGAAGGGGAAACACATCAAACACTCTGGTTATAAAAAGGCTTAGAGTGACCACATTTAAACTTAGTCCCCAGACAGTCTAGACCTCTCAAGTTTCTCTCCTCCTAGCAGGTAAGACCTCAAGCAGTGGGGTGGCCCTTGTCCAGATCTGATGAGTTGCCCCTGCCAATAGCCCCCATTTCCCTAAGACAACAGAGCAGCACTTAACTCCGTTCTGGAGTGTGAGTGACTTCGTATCATGCACCTTCATCTGTCAGGCCCTGTGGCCCACAGAGATGTCCCTGCCGTGCTACACCAAAGTTACAAGATTTGCAAATCTGGTTTCTTGTCATCCTACTTTCCCCTCAGGGGCAACAGTAGCACTTCCCAAACTCTGTGATAAGAAGTGTCCCCTTGGTGAACAACAGGGGAGAAATGTATTGCTGCCATATCAGTTACCGAAATCAGCTGAAGCAGAGTTTACCTGTAGTTATTGTCCTGTGTAAAATCCAGATTGCATGTGCATCTCCAGTGAGGCTTCCCAGAAAAGCAATAATCATTTCAGTGGAAAGCTGTTGCTCAGTCCCTGAGATTGCTGTTCCTCAGAGTCTAGTTCTGAAAATTAGCAATAAGAAATAGGATTGACTGTTATTCCTATGACCTTCGGGAGAATTCTCTTGTGTTATTTAATTTATATATTTTTTTCTTGATAACATTTTTTATTCACTCAGAATCTTAACTCCTGTATCACAGATTGCAGTCCTCTGTCTGTACTTCTCGTCTATCCATATCTTGTATTTTTTTATGCCAGTCCTTACATGATTGCTTATAATTTTCATAAGATTTCACACTTCTGAAAGTCCATATGGTTGTCAAAATCTTTTCTGATGCCACTTGTTTATGACTTTGAAATAATCAACATAGATTCACACATCATTTTTTTTCTCCGTTTTCCTTTCTCAGTCTCTTTTGTACACAACTCCAAGAAGATTAATTCACTTCTCCAAATGATGCCACCAAACTTAACACATCAGCAAAGAACGCTTGTGGCAAAAATCTGTTCCATCTTGCTATGCTCTTCATTTATGTCAGGCTGCAAGCGAGCTGTCAGTCCTGAGAGAAGCCAATTTTTCTTTGGATCATCTACCAAAAATCACAGCATCAGAAAAGGTTCTGGTGACCTGGTATGTTTAACAGACAACAAGCCTCCACTGCAGACAATAACAGAGCACACCTGCAGCTGCATCCTTATGGTGTCACTGAATGATTCCCAGCGATGCTGAGAGCAGAGTTTTGTCCCCTGCAGTCTGATAGAGATACGGTAAGTATCAAATCCAATTGATTTATTAAGGAGATGTTAAAGAGAGGAGTGGGCAGGAAAGGAAAGGAGCCTGGGTCCAGTCCTGCATTGTTCTGGACACAGAGCTGCAAGCCTCAGGCTTGGGTCCTGTCTGAAGAGATGAGACAAATCATATTTCACGGAACTGGTGGAATGGGTTGAGTGGGAGCACCTCCAGCCTAGTGTTGGCTGAGGAAGAGATAGTGCAATACTGAGTGGGATTTTTATGGGCCCGGGATTTTGTGATGGAGATGGGATGAGCTGAATGAATGAGAAATGAAAGAAAGGGGAAGATTAGAGGAAGGACGAAGGGAAGGAAGGAAGGATGGAAGGAAGGAAAGGATTTTGAAGAGCAGCATCTGTGGTGACAGGCAGCATGGTAATAGTGAATGGGGTTACATCAGACTGGTGACCTGTCACTAGTGAGGTTCTGTTGGGTTCCGTCTTAGGCCCTGTGCTCTTGAACACCTTCATAAATGACTTGGATGCAGAACTGGAAGGGATACTAAGCAAGTTTGTAGATGACACAAAACTGGGAGGAGCTGTTGGTCTCTTGAAGGCAGGGAGGCCCTGCAGAGAGACCTCAGCAAATCAGAGGACTGCGCAATCACCAACTACATGAAGTTCAACAAGGGGAAGTTCTGGATTCTGCACCTGGAATGAGGCAACCCTGGATATATGGACAGGCTGGGGAATGAGATGCTGGAGAACAGTGCCATGGAAAGGGACCTTGAGGTCCTGGTTGATGACAAGTTGAATCTGAGTCAACAGTGGCCTGACAGCCAGGAGAGCGAACCCTGTCCTGGGGCACATCAGGCAAAGCATCAACAGCTGATCAAGGGAGGGGATTGTCCTGCTTTGCTCTGCACTGGTGCAGCCTCACCTTGAATGTCGTGTGCAGTTTTGGGTGCCATGATATAGGAAAGATATTAAGCTCTTAGAGAGCATCTGCAGAAGAGCAACAAAGACAGTGAAGGGCCTTGAGGGGAAGACGTATGAGGAGTGGCTGAGGTCACTTGGTCTGTTCAGCCTGGAGTAGAGGAAACTGAGGGGAGCCCTCGTTGTAGTCTACAGCTTCCTCATGAGGGGAAGAGGAGGGGCAAGCACCGATCTCTTCTCTGTGGTGACCAGTGTCGGAACTTGAGGGAATGGCCCGAAGCTGTGTCAGCACAGGTTTAGGTTAGATATTAGGAAAAGGTTCTCCACCTCTTTTCAGGGTGTTTGGTCACTGTAACAGTTTCCCCAGGGAAGTAGTCACAGCACCAAGCCTGACAGAGTTCAAGAAGCATTTGGATGATACTCTCAGGCATATGGTGTGACTTTTGAGGATGTCTTGTGCAGGGCAAAGGAAGCAGTTGAAACAGTAAACCAGCCCATCAGTTCAGAGCAAAAATTGTCCTGGAAACCTGTAAAACACTGTGCACTCAGGACTGTTGGCAACATGACATCACCAGCATCTGTAGCCCCCAAGGCTGATGGCTTCCCTCCACATTCACATATCTCACCCCAATCCCTTGAAGAGCAGGATATTGCATAGCCCCACATGCCTGGAGCTGGTGCACCATCTGGGGCTAGAAAACAGGAGGAAGATCACAGACGGATCCTATCTTTCTGCTTGTCTCCTGCCCTTTGGCTTGTCCCAGTACTACCCTGACCTCATTGCCAGCTCTCACCTCCTTATCTCCCAGCCAGGTGGGTGGCGGTAGCAGTGGCAGCCCTGGCAGTGGTGTTTCTGTTTCTGCCTTAGACAGCCTCAAAAGTCCTTTCTTCAAAACTTCTGCAGTCTTTACACATGTGACAGGGTAGGAGCAAGCATCCTTGCCCCTCCCATGGGCAAACCACAGGGCAGTCAGCTCTTGAAATCAAGCAAGGCACCAAAGTGCTGAGGAGAGAAACTTGAGGGGAGAGGCTGCATTTCTGCGGCTTTACATGGCACAACAGGGGAACATTGGCACCTAGTCAAATTCCATAAGCAGAGCCACAGAGTAATTAGTTAAAGCTTTGCTTTCTTGTGACCAAAAAACCCCCCAAAAGGTAGGAAAAAGTGGGACTCATAACTATGTTATGGCAAACCATGTGAAAAAAACCCTCCTGCTCCTAATTACAGCCCAGTTTAAAAAATAATCTGTCCATACAATAGTACATGTGAACTGGAAAAAGATGGCTGTTAATTCATGGAAGTAGGAGGAATTATAAAATTGGTATTATGTGTTGCATTCTTCAGCTGTATATCTGTTCCGGGCAGCCCTGTCCCCGAGTTCATTATACCTAAAGAGCAGGAGCTCTCCAGTAGCACTGCTAACCTCACAAGAAGCATTGTCTTGGCAGGAGTTGAGTCATACTTAGCAGATTATCTCCGTACCAGGAGGGCTAAAATTTTCATCAAAGTAAATAGAGGAATTTGTGACAGCCAGCCGGCTTACCATGCCGTGCTGAGGGGCTTGTTCGCAGCAGATGCTCAGCTCCAACCCAAATGCAGCCCTGAGTGGTCTCCCCGCGGGCTTTGGCTGCTTCCTCGCCTGTGGCTGCAGAGCAGCAAAAGAACATGGCAGAGCCTTTTGGGTCATTATGCCTTTGGTTATTCTGCTCCCCAGCTTCGTGATGGAAGGAAGGCGATTAAGCACAGCGGCACGATGGGAGCACAGCTCAGGCACTGTCAGCAGCTTAGGCTGAAATACAGGGCAGGGAGGATACAAGAGCAGGAGGGCACCGAGACTGAGGCTCCCCCGCCGGGTGCCCTGCAGGTGTCACCCACCTGGGCTGGCAGCTCTTCGCGCTGTCATTCGTGTGCATGAGAGCCACGAGATGGCACTAGCAACTTTTGCAGGCTGGTGGCTTCCCAGTGTGGCACACAAACCCAGCGTACTGCATTGCTGTGGTCCCGCCACAGGATACAGGCACTCCGCAGTCACAAAACTGGGAATGGGATATTTCTCTTACCGACTGGTTAACTTTGGCTAAATCCATTTCCATTGCCATTTCATTATGTTTCATTGTCAGCAGCTTTCATTTATGACAGGCATATTGGATTAATGACCTCCACCTAGCAAGCTATTTTGCATTTTATGCATCACATATTCAGAAGAAAAGTGATTAGAAAGGATAACTGATTCAAACGTCAACCATGCTTAATGCAAGAGGCTGAGCCACAGCAGGGGCAGGGTGCACCTGTGAAGCTCTCTAAGACTCTAGATGCCCTTTCTGCAGCAGATTGATGTAATTTACTACCTGTAAATTGCTCAAAAGGAAGTAGTCTGAATACTGTTCTCCAGCTCCATTGCCAGCCTAGCACTGTTTGACACCCTTCAGAAATGTCCCATTGGTCACTAGACATACCACACAGCAGCTGGTCTGGCTTTCCTCCTGGAATGCTGCAGGATCCTTACAGCTCTAGGACAAAATTAGTCCATTTTGCATGGGAGGTTGTTATCTGAAATGAAGTGAGGACTGCACAACATGGCCCTGAGAGGCTGAGTTTCATGCCCTGTGGGATGCACATGGGAGGGCAGAAGGATGCAAAGTCCAGTGGGACAACATTGGAGACAGAGGGGTCCAGGCTCAATGTAGCCTCTTCCATAGTGGGAACAGTCCTTGGGGTGAAGGGCACCACCAGGTAGTGTCTTAGCAAAAGCTGCTTGAAGTGGTCCAAGACAGAGACAAGCAGCAATCAAATGTTCCAGCGTCTGAACCTGTTCCCTGTCCCCTGTCCCACTTCTATTTACCACTGTAGACATACCCCATCACAGGATTTTTGCCTTGCAAGGCTGCAAGGCTTTGCACAACAAGCAGTTGGATTCCTTTCCAGTTACCTCAGAACCTGTTGGTTCCTGAGCTCAGGGGGATGCAATCCTTCCCAGCTACTGAGGCAACACTGCCCAGCACTCTGCATTGACTTCTGGAAGTGCTTAGTGAAATTATCTGTGTGAAGGCTTCAGACAAATGTGTCTATATTCTCATACAGGGAATTAATTCAGTGCTGTTCATTCCCCTGAACTGCTGAGGAATTAAAAGAAATTCAACAGGAAATCTGACAAACTGAGAGAGGATAAATCCATTGGTACCATAACGTAGCAGTTGGTCACACAGTAATCTGAGCAGTTTTTGGCTCAGGAAGTCTGGACTCTGTGTAAATTTAGCAATTTGCACTAGGCTGAATCCTGGAAGCTGGGAAAAAGAATGCCACAGGGAGGATTGCTCTGTACTCAAATGATACTTAGGCTAAGATGAGAGAAAATTCATTATCTGAACAGAAATAATTTTCAGGATTTTTTTGGGGAAGAGTCAACATGGTTTTCTAAAAGTAAATTACACCTCATAAATCTCTTAGGGGCTTCAGAAGGCATCAACAAATAGGTGTACAGCTAAGAATGGTTTTACAAAGTCCTTCATCAAAGCCTCTTAAAGAAACCATGCTGTGATGGTTTAAGAGGTAAGGTTATGCGAACAAAGAGCTGATTAAAAGGCAGGAAACAGAAGACAGAAATAAATAGCCAGTTCTGAGGAAGAAGGTTTGGCAGCAGAGTCATGCAGGGATTTGTACTCAAGCTTACATTGCTCAGCATGGCTTAAACCTGTAAAAATGGGGGGCTTCATGAGATGGGAGTTTGCTGAGGTTATTAAGCATCCAAGATAGTAAAGATGATGAACAACGGGGGAAGCTGCAGAAAAGTCTCAGAATAGACACCAACTGGGCAATAAAAAGGCAGGTGAAATTAAGTATAGCTAATTCTAAAATTAATTGCATTAAAAAAATGTATTTTTACATACATGATACTAGGGTCTCAACTGACATTTTCTGCTTGGGATTTGGACCTTGGAGCTACCTAAGTGTCTAAGAAAACAGTAGCTCAGAGCTCAGCTGCAGCCAGAGCAGCAAGTTCCATTATTGGGAGAGGAACAGAGAATAAAATGGAAAATACCTTCAAGCCACTCTGTACATCTACAGTGCAGTTACACCTCCAAAAACTATGCATGGCTATGGACCCTCTAGCTCAAAACACATGCAGCACAAGAGAAAATTTTACAAAAGGGTAACAAGAATGAACCAAAGCATTGCATGGTTTTCCTATGAAGAATGAATAATTGGATTAAGACTTCTCAGCTTGAAAAGAGAAAATGGAACAGAAGGAAACACCAGTGTGTTCAAATATTGTTATTTCGTCAGTAGTTAACACATACACAGTTTTAATCTGCTTCCAAAGCCCTTTGTGAGGTGGGACTGTCTTGCCAACATCTGGGTAGCTCCACTCTGTTGGGCAGGTGGGACAGCCATGCCAATGCTCAGGCTGCTGAACCTGGAAATCACTCCTGAAGGACCTCAGCACTTTCAGGATGTAAATCAGATGATTTAGAGATGTTATGGAACAGTTGTATAAACAGAGCTGTCATGGCTGGATACAGTTTGGAAGGGTGGCAGATGGTGATGAGGACTGTGCTCTAAGCAACTGAGTGGCATGAATGCATGCATGTTTGTGAGGCAACACAGGATGAGAAAATCAAGAGTCCATGAGGCAGGAGAAGCTAACAAAAGGGATATTGTGGTGGGCATCTCCTACAACCCACTCAATCAAGAAGGGAAGACAGATAGAACCTTCTTTGAACAACTTGAAAGTGATTCAGGACAGACAAGAAGAGTTCCTGTTTGCTGTAACTGGAAAAACCTGCCAATTGGAAAAACCTCTGTCTTCATTCCCAAGATCTTCACTTACAAAGTTTTGTTAGGTCTTGCCACATGTCTGTGTCTAGTAGTAAAGTTTCAAGGACAAAATTAGTAATCGCACTATAAGACTGAGTATGCAGTAAGCTGGACATGCACAAGTCCATGGGGTGGACTTGCACTGTCCATGGACAGTGCAATAGAAACTGGCCAATGTAATTGTGAAACTGCCCTCTATCAGTTTTGAAAGGGTGTGGTGACTGGTGAAGTTCCAGATGGCTGAAACAAAGAAAATGTCATAGCCCACTTCAAGAATGACAAGAAGGATCTGGGGAACTAGAGGCTGATCAGTCTATCCTCAGTCCCCTGGAAGTTTACCAAGAAATCTTCAAAGTCATTTCCACACTCAAGATGGACAGGAAGATGATTTGGAAAAGCCAGCATGTCGTACCAACATGATTGCCACCTTTGATGAGATCACTTTTTTGACAGATGGAGAAAGAACAGTGCATCTAACTTTCCTTGACTTTAGCAAACCTTTAAACATAGTCTTCATGGTACCCTGGTAGCCAAATCAAGGAAACTAGATGGGTGGACCACAACATGGGTGAGTAACTGACTGGATAGTCAGACTTAAAGGGCATTGGACAACAGCTTAAATTCTAACTGGTACCCGGCTGCAAATGGCATTCTTCTGAGGTCACCACTGTTCTTTTCAGTTACAGTGCTGCTCAACATTTTCATCTATGTCTTGCATAAGGGGATGAAATGCACCCTCAGCAAGTTACGATATGATCCCCCTCTGAGGGCTATGACTGATACACTGGAAGGCAGGGCTACCACTCACAGAGACCTTTACCAGCTGGAGAAAGGTACCAATGAGAAATACACCAAGTTCAATAAAAACAAATACAATATGCATGCACAACAATACATGTCTACACCTGGCACGGACTAACTTGGTATGACAGCACAAGCTAAAGCACCTACTAGGTATAGGGAGCAGCTCTGAAAAAAGAGATGTTGGGATCCTGGTGAACAGCAAGTTGAACATGATTAAGCGGGGCACCCTGGTAGTGATCAGGCCAACAGCATACTGGGTGGTATGAGCAAGGAAGTTGCCATCAGGTTGACAGAAATTGTTCTTCTTGCATACCGAGCACTCCTCAAACCACATCCATGAGGCTGCGTACAGTTTTGGGCTCCTCAGTACAAGAGGGATATTGGCAAACTGGAGAGAGTTCAGATGGTCAGGGAGCTAGAGCATATGATGTGGAAGAAGAGGCCAAAAGAGAAACTGCAGTCTTCCAGCACCTAATGGGGGGTTATAGAGAAGACAGAATATCTCAGAGGTACAGAGTGAAACAAGAGGGAAAGATAACAGGTTTGAACATGGCAATTTTGACTGCAGACTAGGAAGTAATTCTTCACTATTACAGTAGTTAAGCACTGGCACACATTGCCCAGAGACACTGTGAAATTGCCACCTTTGGATATTTTCAAACCTGACCAGAAAAGGTTCTGAACAACTTGATTTAACTTCAAAACTTTGAGGCTTGAGCATCTTTGTGCCTGCTTTCAGCAGGCACTTTGGACTAGACGACCTCCAGAGGCCTCTTCCAACTCCCAGTATTTCTACAACTCTATAAGTGACATACATATGAACCCCGTAATGTTAAAACATAAAAAACTAAACAAAGCCAAACCTATGCAGCTTTGCATATACAACATAATGTTGACACAAAGACATGTTCCATGGGGGGAATAAAGAAATGTATAATAGACAACACCAAACATTGATGGAAATAAGAGGCAAGGACTATTATGAAGACCAACATATATCAAACAAACCAAAATGGGATTTAGGCATGCAAGATTGCCAATACGTGTCACAGCTTCTATTTTATCATTCAGTTTTACTGGAACAAATGATTTAAAACACCTTAGTGAAAATCAAAAGACCCAGTCTGCAGAGAGAAAGCTGAGTCCAACATAAAAATATTTTTGCTATGTTTATTTTGTAATTATCCCACCAACACACACTGCCAAAATCTGTAGAGCTTGTAGCATTGCAGTAATTTTTGAAGCCCAGTTAAAATACTCTGTGAGTCTGCAATACTTCATAAATGAACATGCAGAAGAAAAAGTACAATTGACTTTTTATCTCTATTTTATTTCACAGAAGAAATGCATTCTGAGGTGAGGAGAAAGTTCAGGGAAAGCCTGCAGTTCTTAAAGGAAATTGTTCATAATTTAATCAAAACAATAAGTAAATGCCATGAAACATGTGCATATTCAACTAACTGAAGAGATGAGCCCCTTCTTAAATAATGGGAAGAGAATTAATGAAGCCTGCTTTCAGTGAAACACGCTTCATAATCTGGCTTTTTTTTTTTTTAATAGACAAAAAGTTTTCTGTACACTATCACCTCTGTTTGTCCTGACAGTAGGACACTCAGTTTTTTACAAAATTTGGTTACAAGTACCATCAATGTAAACAATTAAAACTTTCATTTTTAGTTAGGTGTCAGTACATAGAACAGAAATACTTGGAGACAGAACCAGTGAGACACCATATATTCAGAGTCTGTGGAGACTCATTTGGTTTTCTTCCCCTTAGGATTAGAGTGCTAAAATCTGGAGCTGAGATGCTTGTGGAGCTGCCAATTAATACCACACATGAACCTCAGGACTGACACTTGAACTATCCTGTACTTCTTTGTAGATCTCCAGTACTGGTGCTTCCTGCTGCATCAGGCAATGGATCCCAGGTGTGCCTTCTTCTAGAGGCATGCTCTAGGTGGAAAGATGTTTCAAACCTCCTCTTCATTAAAAGCCCCAATCAGCTTTTGTCAGGAGTTTGGGTGTTGGCACGGTGCTGGGATCAGATGGCTACCTCAGCTCAAATGAGTTTTTTATTTCAAGTTCAGATCAAATCTTATCTGTATTATCAAAATATTGTGAAAAGCAATATTTATTTTTTTATTCCAAACAAGGAATAATAAAATTTTTAACAGATTTGAATCAAATTTATCCTGTTGTTTGTCATATCTGGAAGTAGCTACTGTTGATAAAATAAGCTGTTGATAAAATAAACTGTCTGTTCAATAAATATACAGTGCTATTTCGTCATTTATTTTTGTACTACCATGAAAATGATACAAAATAATGAAGCATAAATTTAAACCTGTGGAGCCTGACTGTCCTAGGCATCACTGCTTGTATGGTGAATTGCAGGCTGATGGAAAAAGTAGCTAGTCTGACTTCACAGTGTATTTTGGAAGGGTACAAACAATAACATGGAAGGGGACTTTAGATAAATTAGGTTCACTGTGTTCCAGGAGGGATTTATTCTACAGGTCATGAAAGTCAGAGGAAAGACTGTGTGGGCTCTGAAGGAGTATAGAGAAGATAAACACATGCACACCATGACAAATCCTTCATTAGTGCTATTTTTGGTCCCAGAAAGAGAACAGTTTACCCCAAAAACGCAGTAAGCTTACACAGTTTTAGAGGGTAGGAGAAGGTTGATAATCTATGCTCTTAGAGCTTGAATAGATTTCCTTGTTTAAAGTCTACCCCAGTACATGCTATGATACTATCTCACAGAGGGGAAACTTAGACTTCAGGTTGATGTCTTTTCCCCCGTGTGGAGAAAACAACCGCAAAAGGAAAAAGCCTTGAGGATCAGCATCCCGACTTTTGAGTATCCCTCTGGCCTTTTCTGCACTGGGGGTGCAACTTTACTGGAATTCCTCCTCCTCCCCTATAAACATTTACTCAGTTTCCCCCAGGCTTTCTTCCAGAATTGTTTGTAAAAACTGTGCACTTCCTTAAATGGGCCAGGGAAGCTGTCCCACTGTTTGTAACTATTATTTAGAGTATGTGTGGATTTTTTTCCTTTTTTTTTTTTTCTGCAGAGTAGCAATCCTTTTGATTAAAATTGCCTAGTAATTTCTCCAAAAATGAGTTTTTATTCCACACACCACAATGTTATCATAGTAGGTCTTCAGCATCTACACCTGTACATTGGCTACATCCGTCATTATACATACACATTTTTACATGGTTATTTTCTCAGTGGCTAGACCAGAGCTGCAATCAGTGATACTCCTCTGCCAAAAATGAAACTTCTCAGAACATGCATGATGAAATCTGTTTATGTGACCTAAATCCTGGCGAAGGTACCTAGCTTTTTACTTATATTTCTTTTTTAAATACCAAATTAACCAGAGCAAAACTGGTTATCAAGAATGTGTATTTTAAAAACATAATTTGAAAGCCAGTAAAATTTGCCTTGCTTTCCCTTTGGAGAGAAGTATTTGAGAAGAAATGTGTTTTACCTAGAAAGAAGTATGCTTTCACCAGAAATATGAAGAATAGGTTTCTACATTAATTATTTTTTAACAGAAAAATAACAACCCTTTAAAAAAACATGGAGCTCTCATACATTTGGGCCTGATGGTGTAGTAATATATAAAAATGCTGGGTTATCTTTCATTAAGCTGAGTATTGCCTGAGTTAGAAGTGGCAGACATGGTTTACTTGGGTTACCCCTGTCTACAGAAGTGGTTTAGACAACAGCCCAGATGGCTCCCTTCCAACCGGAAATGAAGGGCTTTTTGGATGGGGGGGTTTCAAAATGTTCTTTAATGTTTCCCTTTTGGCACTTGCTGCATCTGGTCTGTCAGAGATACAGTGGAGCTTCCTCTTCCCTGAGGAAGGAGTGAAGCTTCTTCAAAAAAATTCTATAAATACGTTGGCAGCAAAAGGAGGGCTAAGGAGAGTCTCTACTTTTTGCTGAATTCAGAGGGTAACAAAGTGTCAGGGGATGAGGAAGAGGCTGATGTACTTAATGCCTTCTTTGCCTTAGTCTTTAATACCAAAACCAGTTTCCCCCAGGACATCCAGCTACCAGAGCTGGAAATTAGAGACAGGGAGCAGAATGAAGCCCCCATAATCCAGGAGAAAAGAGTTAGTGACCTGCTGTTCCAATCAGACACCTATGTGCCTAGATAGGATGCACCCGAGAGTAACAAGGGAAGTGGCAAAAGAACTTGCCAAATCACTTTCAATCATTTACCAGCAGTCCTGGTTAAACAGAGAAATCCCAGCTGACTGTAAATTAGGAAAAATATTGCCCATCTGCAAGAGTTGGAAGAATGATCTGGGGAACTACAGGCCTATCACCCTGACCTTGGTACCAGGGACTGTCATGGAGCAGATCATCCTGAGGGCCATCAAATGGCACACACAGGACAACAAGGGTATCAACCCCCCAGGATTTACAAAAAGTAGGTCCTGCTTGACCAACCTGANCAAAAAGTAGATCCTGCTTGACCAACCTGATCACCTTCTGTAACAAAGTGACCCACTTAGGAGATGAGGGGAAGCCTGTGGATGTTGTTGATCTAGACTTCAGTAAAGTGTTTGACACCATCTCCCACAGCATTTGCCTGAAGTAATTGGCTGCATGTGGACAGGTGTACTCTTTGCTGGGTGAAAAACCATCTGGATGGCCAAGGCTAGAGAGTGGTGGTGAATGGAACTAAATCCATTTGGTGGCTGGTGACTAGTGGTGTTACCCAGGACTCAGTATTGGGGCCAGTCCTTTTTCACATTTTCATCAATGCTTTGGATGAGGGGATTGAGTGTATCCTCAGTCAGTTCACAGAAGACACAAGTTGGGCAGGAGTGTTGATCTGCTGAAGGCTCTACAGAGAGATCTTGACAGACTGGTTCAGTGGTCTGAGGACAATGGTATGAGGCTCAATAATGTGAACCAAGTCCTGGGTCCTGCACTTCAGTCACAACAACCCCAGGGAGAGCTACAGACTGGGAAAAGAGTGCCTTGAGAGCTGCCTAGTGGAAAGGGACAGGGGGTTGCTGATTCACAGCCAGCTGNGCTGAAGGCTCTACAGAGAGATCTTGACAGACTGGTTCAGTGGTCTGAGGACAATGGTATGAGGCTCAATAATGTGAACCAAGTCCTGGGTCCTGCACTTCAGTCACAACAACCCCAGGGAGAGCTACAGACTGGGAAAAGAGTGCCTTGAGAGCTGCCTAGTGGAAAGGGACAGGGGGTTGCTGATTCACAGCCAGCTGGATATGGGCCAGCAGTGTGCCCAAGTGGCCAAGAAGGCCAATGGCATCCTGGCCTGTATCAGCAATAGTGTGGCCAGCAGGACCAGGGCAGCGATTGTCCCACTTTACTTAGCACTGGTGAGGCCTCAACTAAAATCCTGTGTGCAGTTTTGAGACACTCACTACAGCGAGTCCAGAGAAGGGTAATGGAGCTGGGGTAGGATCTAGAGCAAAATCTTAC
>VYXB01006401.1:268760-307844 GCA_013397135.1 Pachyramphus minor | reverse complement strand
CTGGGACTGTTTAGCCTGGAGAAAAGGAGGGTCAGGGGAGACCTCACTGCTCTCTACAACTACCTGAAAGAAGGTTGTGGTGAGCTGGGGGTCGGTCTCTTCTGCCGTGTCTCAAGTGCAAGGATGAGTAGAAACTAACCTCCCCCACTAGAACAGTTTCAGATTAGATATTAGAAAAAAATTATTGACTGAAAGAGTAGTTAGGCCTTGGAATAAATTGTCCAGGGAGGTGGTGGAGTCAGTCTGTGGAAGCATTCAAGAGACAGTTGGATGTGGCACATGGGCATGTCGTTTAGGGGTGATTATGGTAGTGCTAGGCTGACACTTGGACTAGACAGCCTTGACGGTCTCTTCCAACCTTGATGATTCTGTGATTCTCCCCCTCCTCACCACTGCCAGGTCTCAGAGGTTAGAAGAAACTGTGTCTTCTCACAGGAAACTTCTTGCCTGACTCTACTTGAGATATACTGCTGGGACCCACTGTGCTTAGAGCTGCCTTTGGAACTTGTGAAAGGGAAATAAGACCCCTTTCTTCTCCCATCTTTGTTGAGTTAAAGGAATTTCTCAGAAAGTTAAAGCAGTTTGGTATCACAAATTAATCTTCATTTTCTGCCAAATTAAACTGTAATGCTAATGTCTCTTCTGGCATTTCTTTCACCACCAAAGGGTCAATTGCAGAAAACATCCACCTGTGCTGTGGAAAAGCCTCTGTGCTGATCATCTCCTCCAGTACAAAGGTAAAGGGAAGCTCAGACTACTTTACTGTACCTAGTTTGGGAATACCCATCTCAGAGGGTTCTGAGTATTTTCTTCAAATATTTAACATGCTCTGATGCATCACTTTCTCCTCAGCGAAGAACCTTCTGTATGCTTAAAGTGGATCCACTGCTGTCATTCACAAGTAGAACACTTTTGCCCTGGAAGGTATAAAATACAGAAACCTCAGATGTAAAATTCTTCTTCGTTAACTGGTGAAGCTGGGCAAGCATGATTGTCCAGAGAACATGGAGCTGCTCTCAAGGACTGTTTGTGATGCTTGGTGGGAGATGTTGATGTGAAAGAACTGGAAGACCATTCAGAAAAAGAACGCAATGAATCATCAGCTGACTCAAAAGTATTGCACATGGCTGACATAGGCCTTCCACTGGTGGCCGCCTGTTTAGCCTTACTGACAGTTTGTTTCTGTGGGGGAAGAGAGTCTGCCAACTCACTGCAAAATCCATTAAGGGTAGAGTATGCAGAAACCACAGACAGGTCTGAGAAGGACAGCTTCATCCCTGTATCCACATCAGTCTCTTGGGCACCTTCCAGGTCATCAATGTTAAGCTTGTGGCTGCATTTCCAAGTTTTTAACCTGGTTGCACTTGACCCAGTATTTAAAAAATGAAATGGTTCACTGAAATGAAATGTCTCTGATGCTGAAGAGGAGTTCATTGTGGGCAAGCAGAACAGAGACTTGCTTCGTTGAAATGACCATGAAATGCTGGAGGCACTGCTGGATCTGTGCATGAAGTCTCCCCCATCACTGTGTCTCAAGTCCTGCTGGGAGAAACCAAGATAATGACCAAGGCCATTCTTGTGATGTACGTTTTTTTGACCCATTTCTTGTGGTTCTTCAGAGACAGATTGGTGGCTCTGAGGAAGAAAGGCTGGTAGAGTGGTGAAGTGGGAATCTGTTGACAGAGATGGATATGGTTGCTTGTTCTGCTTTGCAGACTTCCTGCACCAACTGCGTGCTTGCTGCAGCCAGGAGAGGGAGAAAAGAAGATCACATTAATACAGAATTGGCAGTTTTACAACCATAAAGTCTCCATTGCTGAGTTGTTACTGCAAATAATTACGAAGCAGACTTCAGTCAGTATGCTTACAGCAAATGTTTCACTTCAGTAACAAAGAGAAACCACCCTGCCAAAATCCCAAATATTTACATAAAGAGCCTCAAAGACAACAAGAATAAACGGTAGAGAAGCCCTGCCTTGGGGGCCGAATTACGCTAGCTTTAAATTCTCACTTCCTATTGATTTGTTCAGATTCATTCACCGTCTTTCTCTTCCTACATTACTGCCTTAGTGGACCGCTGAAGAACAAAAATGAATAAATGGAAGATGTCTGTTATCATTTCTCATTTCTTCTTTACTGTGTTTTTGTTTGTTTGTTTGTTTTCCCTTCTGAAACATCAGAAAGCCTTCAGCAACCAAGCTGATTCTCAGTCTTCCCAATGGAAATTTACTACTTCTTTCAATTCTTTCACATTTTCTCTTTCACATCTGGTTAGCTGAGCAGTGTGCCCTAGAACCCACTTGCTCTTTTAACTAGCTCACAGTGACATTATGCACAGACATATAATTTGCTTGTAGACACGTAGACTGAAGACTGAAACTGATGGCTATGATCTGAATCTGGACCTGAATCTCAGTCCTAGGGCAGGATTCAATTGTCTGCCTGTCAGATACTCAAGCATTTGAACAGAGAAACAGCTGTGACAAATGGAGAGCCAATATCCTTCTCAAGAAGTGACTGGATGCCAGGTGGCTTTCCTATAGGATTAGACACTGATGTGTGGGTAACTGCACTGTGTTCGAGCAATCGGAAGGTTTTTAATCATCCCATTTATTTCAGTGAGGCTTTTAGGAGTTTGCCTTTCAAAAAGTTTAATTTAAGTTCTTGTTGCTGGAATTTCTTGCATAATAAAAAATGCTTGATCTCTCTGCCAAAAGGGACAGAAACTAATGGGAAAAAGTGCAAGATATATATTCTTGAAGATAAATAATAATCTCAGCTATGGGACTTGTCAGTTGGAAACAACAGAGGAGAAAGAAAGAACTGGGATTCCTGATCACTATGTGCTATTGAAGTGACAAGGCTGCGACAACATGATATGAGGCAGTTTCAAGGGAGTAAAAAAAGTCTTAACACACTATGGACAACACTGCTAGGGCCCCACCCAGAATGATGCACATGACTCAAATCATGCCTATGTGAAAAAGAATAAATTTGAACTGGTAAAATGGAGCCACAGAAAAAAAAAAACCAAAACAAAACTATCAATTAAAAAACTGAACCACAAACTAATAAAAGGTTTCTAAGAACAAAAGCAGGAGAAAAGTCTTATGGGGCAAGTAATGAATAAAGACAGAGCTTGTTCCTTTTAGCAAAGAGATTATATGACATGACAGAAAGAGCTGAGACCGGGCAACAAAGGAGGACTTTTCTATCCCCTGTCTCTAAAAGAACTCCATACATTGCTGCTTTTAACATCTTGCTAGTGCACATCACATTGTCTTAGTGACCTAGATCTGTCATAACCATCTACTGTTTTTTATTGAAGTGATTTTAGAGGCAAAAAAGGATTTTCACATCTGCAAAAAAGGTTTTGCTCATTCATGATCAGTTAGTTAGAGATTTATAGGACAGCCAAGCCACAGAAGTTCACTTAGATTTTGTAGATTAATATATATATACACATATATATATCTGTAATGAAGTATATTAATTCATAACCTATTTCTGTGTAATACAGTAAACTGTTTTCCTTAATGCCAGAAAGAAATAAGTGAATTAATGGAGAAATTAAGAAATTGAGTACATATGAGTCAAATAGAATGAGTCAATTGTCAATAAAACATTAGCCAGAAATCACCTTACACCTCTACACACATTGTTTTATTTACGGAATACATAAACTAATTTGCTTAAAAATTACTCAGCAAGATAAAAGACTTGTGCCCATGAAGAAACTACCAGCTCCTTCTTAAGTTAAAACATTTTTTGGATAACCCAGAAATAAGATTATGACATGCTGAAAGTACTTAACCAGATCACTTTACTCTTTTGAAGGGTTTGTCCAAGAAAACACTTCTCATTATATTTTGTTTTCATTAACCAAAGCTAGTATTTTTTTGTCTGCAGTAGCTCTGTTATCAGATACGTTATATGAACTCAACCACCATGCCTGGTGAATCAACAGAAGCACCTCTAGAACACTTCTACCTCTAAGAGAGAAAATCATGGATTGCCCCACCATGGCTGGTTTTTACACTAGTCTTGTGTTTTTGTAGATAATTTGGTAGATCTTTTTGTAGATAATTTTTGTTGATAACTTGGTAGATCAAGCATCCAGAGAAATCAAGGATTCAAGCAAGACTCATCTTCCTGTTTGTGAAAAGATAAGGATGGGACCACTGGTAACAACTCAGACAAAACTGCACTTGAAAACATATGGCTTCTGGGAACAGATCTGTCCTTGCACCGTGGAGAGTTCTGTGAGCAGTACAAAAGCCTTGCCTCTACCTTGCACAGATCATACCACCTGCCCACATTTATGTATGTATATATACACACACACACATATATGTATATAAACACATAAATATATGTGTATATGTGTATATATGTGTATATATATCCTATACAGGCATCCTGACTAGGATTTAGTTGTCTACTTGATACAGCCAATGGAGTTTGGAGAGCAATTCAGCTTTCCCTGAAGAAATTCTTGTGTCTGTTTAGTGGAATTGCTTTCTATGTCCTTGGGCTGCACTGAGTACATACCCACCAACTGCAGTGAGAACATAGACTGTAGCTGACAAAAAAATACCTCTAGATGTCTAGCTAGACATCAGTTTTAGGTGTCTATGATTTGGAGCTGAACCAAATCCTGCAGAGATGATTCCCATGTGTTTATTTTGCTTTGGTGTATAGAGGAGGCATTTTGCACACTAATAAATATCTCATGTATTTAGATGATGGTAATAATTTCTTGTTTATTGACATAACTTCTGACATCTGTTCCAAAGAAAAAGTAATTTAATTTGGTCTCTCAGGTCATGACTACTAAGAGATAGTTGGTCCAATTTAGCTGTGTAATTGTACGTATCTCCTGTATCCTGCCTGCCTTGCAAGCACACACAAGTATCAGGGATTTCAGTGCCTGGGAATGTTCCTGGGCATGTGTAATTTAGTAATACAGGGAAATCTTCAGCATTTTGGGAGTAAAGCACAGACATAAGAACAGTTGCTGTGAGCTCTTTCTATTATTTCAAAACCCTTTAGTTTAAATCAGCTTGTGTTAGTTCTGGATTGTAGATATGCAACACAATCACTACAGGTGCAACCAAATTTTCAGGACTCAAAAGGATGCTCACTTGAGGCATCACCAAAGAGGATGTGAACCCGAGGGCAATACCAGGGTAAATGGATGAGGTGGGATGAAACACCCCTGCTAAAAACCCTGCTCTCATGTAGGAACTTTCTATCCAAAATGAAGATAAAAAGTAAAAACACAAAGGAAAGGGGAAATGCACTTCTACATGGAAGTACTTGGCCCCAAAGAGCCAAATAACTTTAAGTATCTGGGCTAAAACTAACACCAATTTACTCTAGGTAAGATACTAGGTTTACAGTTTTGTTATTTTAAACTTTTTTTCCCTAGCTCTTTTAATGTTCCTGTGGTCAGACAGAGGTATTTAATTTTATACAAGGTATTTGCTGTTAATCCTGACACTGAGTCACAACTTCTGGTCAAGCCCAGTTGGCTTGGTAGGAGGTAATGGTGGATCAGTGAGAAGGGGGCAAGTACAGCCTGCCTTAGGACAGCTGCCTGCAGGGCAGGCCAAGTGACATCACTAACACAGCTGATTTCTGAACAGCTCTGTTTATAGGAGGAATTGCTTATCTTAATAATTTTTTTTAGATAATTTCAGATTTAGAAGACCTAGTTTCCAATGCTGGTCTTCATTACATGGGCAGAAAAGGGAAATAATAGAGAGATATTATTTTAATACTTTCATCTTAAAGCAATATAACTGAAGACTTTCCTGGCTATGAGAATACCAGACTGCACAACTGTACAACAGGTAGTGCGTCAGAAGCTCCATCTCACGAAATACTAGTGAATAAAGATTACAGGCTAATCCTATATTGTAGAGAACTGGATTATGTGGACTAATAAGACTTTTCTATATCTACATTCTCTAACTTGTCAGAGATCACAGAGAGGATTCAATGATTTAGCCAGGATTAATGTATATGCAAAATTAGCTCCCAGTCCTGTGCCAAGGCCATTGACTGTGCTCACTTGTGCCACCCTGGCATGGCATACGGAGTGTTGCATGCAGCTTGTGCATTCATGTCAATGCTCCTCTTTAGTTTTTTGAGGAGGCTTCTCTCGGCTCCTTAAGCCTGCCATTAGCTTAGGAAACGGTTGCATCTTCTTTAATTTTCTCAATTATTTTTTTTTTCTGAGTCTTCATCTTCACCTTCTCATGGCTTGCTCTCAGCATTGCCAGTTACCTCCCTGAAGCCTGGCAGAGCCCTGCCTGGTACAGCCATGGTGCCTGCAACAGGCACAAGCACCACTGAGATGCCAGAGAGCGGGTCAGACATCCGACAGGATAGAGATGATCCAAAGTGACATGCTGATTTTGACTGAAATTCCAAATACAGGGATATAGGTTTGTCAGACCTTGCCGCAAAGATGTGCAACAAACCCGGCCATTGATCAAACAGATTAGCTCTCTAACAGAACAGATTTTTTCATCTGGCGCTAATCTGGTGCTCATTTATAATCTCTGCACAAATCTTTGTGAAGCCTGGAGGGATTTAGAGTCTTTGTGTTTTACAATGGGCTGCAGAAGAATTTCATGATGAATATCCAGGAATGCCATAAACAATTTGTGGCGAAACTTGCAGAAATGCACTTTTGCCTTGGGCTGCCTGGACCTAAGGGAAAAAAATCCATGAGTGTTCCTGCAGTCTATTTTAAGTTATCTGCTTTTTAGAAAGCAGATAGAGATCTCCTTAAGTATTATCTGTATTAAGAACTGCCAGCAAGGTTCTGCTGAGGTCAGGACCCAACCAGCACAGCAATGACATCACCATTGGAGCCCAGATTTTGCCTGATTTGCTCAACGGGAGTGCGACAGTGTTTGTTTAATTGTATTAAAACCAGTGGGAATGATCCAGGAAAAAAAATCAACACAAGACAAAATGGCAGAGGTTAGTCCTCTGTATCACCATAATATGACTTACTTGAAAGTAAGATTTGAAAAAATGTATTCAGAAGCACAGGATATCAAAAGGCAAAATGTACAAATTTGATTTAAGATTGAATGTATTTGAAAAGTGGCTTAAAGTGTGTTTTCAAAACTAGAAAAGGTGGATGTTTTTTAACACAAAATATATTAATTCTCAAGAGTTTTTGCTGGGTGTATAGAGTCATAAGAGATCCTATCATGCCATGAAACATAACTGCACTAACAGAAAAAATAAAGTACCTTAGGTTGAAGAAAAAAACAACTAAAAAATCTCCTATTTGAGTTACTGACTGTTTCACTATGCCCTCCCCCCAAAAAAAAACCCCCAGTCATTATTATTAAAAAGAACCAAACACCTATGTCACAAAAAGGAAAGGAAAAATAGAGTTAAAGATTTTAACAACAGGATGCTAGTATTAAACGTACAGACTAATTAGATCAGCTTAAGGGACCTGCCTTGACTGAGTCAATTTTTGCTCCAAAAGTCTTTCCTTTTCACTGGTTTCTAAAGAAACTAAAAGTAATTTTTGTAAAGATGCCCTGGGTACATCCTTGCTTGTTATAACATGGTTTGGGTTGTCATAGAATGGTTTGAGTTGGAAGACACCTTAAAGATTGTCTGGTTCCAACCCCCCACACCATGGGCAGGGACACCTTCCCCTAGACCTGGAAGCTCAAAGCCCCATCCAAACTGCCCTTGAACACTTCCAGGGTTGGGGCATCCACAACTTCTCTGGGTAACCTGATCCAGTGGATACTTTTGTTGCCTTTCTTCCTCTTTGTGTTCAGTTTGGCTCTATCTACACTATTAATTCTGGCAAGCTTGAAGCTCTTTTCTCGCCTCCATTTCCCTTCCTGCAGACGAAACTCTTCTCTGCAAAATGCCCCTTTCTTTGCCTGTTTTTGTCTTTTTACCTCCTCTGATTCTGGTTTAGATGCTCTTCTTTCTCTTTTCTACTTGTACTTAACTGTAGTGACTCCAAACTACAGTAGCGAATGTGTTTTCTTTCCTTTATTTCCCAGAATATGCTCTTGGTAACGCTTTGAGTAACAGGGGTGACATGATTTAACTGCATTTAAGACTATATGTGTACATTGTATCATCCAGCCTGACTTTTTGCTAATCATTTCATAAATCATTAAGCCATTTCTTTACAGAGCCTGCTGACACTTCAGGCAGACAAAAGCATTTCAGTTTTCAGGATACTAAATAGCTGTATGGTTTCATCAGGGATATGACAGAGGTGACACAAAGCCCAAGGCCCATACCTAAAAGGGTAGCACATTGACTAATGCTCTTAGAATATTTACATGTTTTATCAAGGTCATATGAATGCTGGATGACCATCAAGCCACTCAAACTGGAAACTAGGGGAAGGAGAAGAAACGCTCCTTTGTGTTGGAGAGGAAAGGCAGAGCCAGCTGAGGTCTGGAAGGGTCTGTTTGGTCAGTTGAAGTAAATGCAACCATGACCACGCTGATCTGAGTCCTAAACTTCAACGTAAAAATAAGTGGAACCCGTGCCTCCAAGATTTGCCTCTCCTTAGCAAAGATAAGCTTGAGGGGCAAACCATTCCTTATGCTGCAGAGGAGAGTAAAATGTTTCTTTCAATCTCAGTTGGGGCTGATCTGACTATTTTATTTCAAGTAGGAGTACCACAGACTGGTAACAAACCATATATTTCTTTGATTTTTACCTGTCTTCTTTTTGGTGCTGAGGAAGGTTAAGGGGGGCAGATTTCAGCAAGAAAATGGTTATTACATGGTGAATTAGATGCCTCAACATGGATGTTTGGTACATGCTGGTATCTCCTAGGGTTCCTGTCCGGCACTCCAGGAAGGTACAGCCTTACTGTAGGTCCTGAGTCTAATCTGTCCAGACATTTTTCTGGGTGGCTCAGGTACCCTTTGGCACATGAAACAGTGGTAGGTCTTATGCTTAAGTGCTGAGCCACTGCCTAGATGAAATACTCATTTGGTGATATCCACGTCCTCCTGTATATGTCTGTATGTTCCACCTCACACAGAGCAGCTAGGAAATTCTGCCAAAATATTGTTTTACTTTTCCTACCCTGCGGAAAGTTATTCTCATGATTTAAAGAAGCCATCTGTGCACTTTCTTCTCTCTGCTCACTACCCCTGCTTCCCAAAACTGCACAGCCAAGCCAGTCCAATCACTTATGAACCTTTCCTGCTTCCCATGTTGCACTGCCAGGAGTAACAAGTTGCTTAGAACTTCAGCTGTCTCTGTGTAGATTATGCCCATAAGCAGCCAGGAATCTGGACAAGACCCCTGAATCTGGCAGTATATTCAGTATATTCAGTATAGCAGTATATGGTATATTCTTAGCTGCACTATTTACATATTCTTCCCACTGCTCTGATAGGAGCTCCTGAGAGTTCCTGCTTCTGGGCATAGCAGTGGTGAAGCAGCGTGGGTGTCTTCCCCCAGGATGCAATCACGTTCTTAAGCCTTGCTTCTGCTACAGCCAACAGAAGCTTACCCTTTGAGCCTCAGCTGGTATATAGCTGCACCCTTGGAGGTAATTTGCCAATGTGGAAAAGCTACTGTGACAAAATAATTCTGAAGGGCTTCCTTGCAAATGAAGGAATAGTTTCTGTGGCATTAAGCAGACTTATCTTACCCATGAATAACTTTGTTTTCTCTTGCACTGACTTTATCTAAGCCCCTTGATAATTGCATTTGCAAAATGGATTAAGAACATGGATCAATCTGGCTGGCAAGCATCCAAGTCCCTGTGAGGACACCAAGAAAAATACAGAGGTCACATCTTGTTAGCTTAACCATGGAGGTATATTCAAACTTCAAACTTTAAACACTGCCTGCAATTTAATAGGGATGCAAATCTACCATTTTTTGTATAATTGCAATTTTATTCCATAAAGAGGTGCAGTATTCTGATGATTATGAAGTACCAACAGGCGTGAAGACTGAAAAATACTGGGAAGTCATTGTTTGAGTTCAGATAACTGGAAAGAAGAGAAAGGTATCACCAACGGTGTGGTATAGATAATATAAATAATAGCAGCTCACTGTGAGAAGTCAAAATGTAGTCCTGCCACTTTCAAAGGTAGATACTATAATTTCTTTGTACTTGGAATGAATTAAAAGAATATAAGAAGTCCATGGATCACAAAATCCAGTGTATTCTACAACTCATGCACCATCCTTTTCTTTTCCCTAACCAAACATCCTGCCTTGAATTAAGGTATAAACCTGCTTGCACCTGCTGGGTGGCTGTTATGTAGTTAGCCATCAATCTGTACAAACTTCCAACTAAAATCTATTTATTGACAGTTTTTTTGTTCCTGTGTCAGAATGACCATTTAGTGAAACAGCCTTTTCCTGTTCCTGATCTTTACCTTCTTGTCTACTTTCCGAGCACAGTCAGAGCTCCCCGTAGACTTTCTTTGGCTGGGCTTAGATGACCCTACTCTTCCAGTTTCCCTTTGTAAGACAGTCTCACCAGGGAAGGAGAGCCCTTCCCTGTACTTGCACCTTTCAGAAGTCACCTTCTGGAGTCCAGAGTTGAAGACAGGGGAGGCCTTTGGGACCAAGTGCAATAGCACAAACACTTTGCACATTACTTAGGGGATAGTAACACCAGTACACACCAGAGAATGCATGGACTTCTCTTTCCATGGTCATGTTGCACTGGTGGCTTGTAGGTACCTGAGTACAAACAGGACATTTTCCCTCTGATTTAGTTGTAGAGCTCCACTTCTGATTGTACAGACTTGCTTAAAACCTGTATACCAGGACCTAGTTTTCATGATTTCATAATTGCATGAGTTAGATCCAAAGTCTCTGTTTTCCTTCTACTTTGCATATATTAAACTTCTTTTGCTTCACCATACTTCCAGTGTGATAAATTTCTGTAACTTCACTCCCATTTGCCATTTTGCCCTCCTGTTCAGAATCATCACCGTCACCAAAAATAGAAATGAAAATTGATTGCACTTGAAGGCCACACTTCTGCTCTTTCGATACATATGGCTAAAACTTTATTTTTATTTTCTTTGCAGGTTTTACCTCAGTCTGCTGCTCAGCAAGTCTTGTTTTGCCTCTGTACTGCCTGGCATCTGTTTCTTCTGAAATTTGGTTTTAAATCAAAAGCCTTATTTAGAAACCCTATTTACCCTTCCCTTCAATTTACTTGAAACCAGTACAAGATCCCATAAAATTATATCACATAGCAGAAGCCTCCTGAGAAAGAACAGGGAAAAGGGGATATACATGAGTGTGGTTGCTGTGTACAATTTTCATGATGACTCTTGTCAGCTTCAGTTTACAAGTTATCTCAGGTATGGATATGCCTACAGTACAATCCGTAACTGGATTGTATGAATTGGTGACTGTCTTGCCAGATGGGCGAGGAGGCTGCCCTCCTCAGCCCTATATGTGTGTTATTCAGCTCTGGCGTGGAGTTTCTCCGAGGGTGGCATCTGCAAAGCAGCACTGAAAGGTTTTTCACATCCAACCACTTGCATGTGGCTCACCAGAGCACAGATGCCCTGTGTAGCTGGATTTTCAGTCCCAGGAGCTACAAATCCTGAGGCACTGTGCTACAGGGGTTGTACACACCTGGGAGGTCTGTATGGTGGAAGGATGGCATCCCCAACACTTCTTCCACAGAAACAAGGTCAGACAACCGGACAAGCCACATGAATAAAATTCACTCCAAAAAAATACCGTTTGAAATCTGAACAACAGTCTTTTAAAGGTGAGGGTCTGTGCTCCTCAATACAAATATAAGCAGCAATAAATACCTCTGCAGTGCAAGAGTGCATATTAACCTGGCTCTGGATTGCCAGATACCCTCTCTGCAGGGCAGGCAGCTATTAAAAGCTTGGTACTTGTTATCCTTTTATCTCCCTTGGATGTGGTGTAGTGAAGCAGAGCATGCTGATACATTGCCCAGATATGGTGCCTACAGATGTCCTAACAAATAAACTCTCTTTCAGGATTTGGTTACGAGCACTTCAGATTAGTTCAAAAGGAGAGTCTGGGGGAATGTCTCTCTTAGGCTGCTCTTCAGGGTGCATTTCTTTTCCTTCATCACCTCTCTCTTCATCCTGATAATCACTGTGCAAAAGAGAGATGCAGTATGTCACCCAGTGATGCTAGAATATAATGAGTACCATCAGGAATTCTGCTTGTCTTCCATAAACATCTCATAACTGAGGGCTATTTTAAAACTCCCTGTCAGTTCTGTGCCCATATTTCTGATAAAACAACACTCAACAGCCATCATTTCTCCAGTCGGGCTCATAATTCCTTCTTTCCACAGTTTTTAAACAGCTACCTCATCTCACATCACTCCTAGTATAAACTGAGGTTGACTGATATCTGGATAATATCAGTCACTCTTTTCTGATTAGTTACAGACACAGCAAGGGGTTTCAGATTCTTTGTTTAGCAGTACTGTCCTGGCTCTTTTTGCTAGGATAGAGAAAAAGAAAAAAAAGGCAATTTTTCTGTCTTTGCAGGTTAAGCTTTCCTGCACAAAACCAAGAAATGTGCTTCTGTTTCCCTTTGTACTGAACTTACCTGCAAAAGGATCCTATTTCCATCATGGTCTTCTGTCTGCCACCTGCCCTCACTGATGGGGCTGCATGGGTTGGGCAAGAGAGGAACAAGCTGTCCCACATCTTTTACTCTGAACTCCAGCACTGCTGACTCTGTCGTCATTGGCACCTGGCCCTTCGGAAGTTTCTTTAAAGAAAACTGAATGTCTATTTCCATGTTAGAATAGACAGGAAAAACACAAAAGTCTGCTTTTTTCTGACATACAGGTCTTTTCAATATTAACTCATACAATTTCAAAATGTCCCCAAAGTTTTCATTCCTGCAGTATATGGTGAAGCGGATCATTTCTTTCCCGTAGTGCACTGGGCGAATGGCCCACAGAGGAGTCTCTGGAGCCAAAGTGTAAAAGTCTTGGCTGCATGGCATGTAAGGGAGGAATTTCCCATGCATTAGCTCTGTGTGGTGGTAATGCCAAGGTGGCCGCTGAAAGGTTTCATGGAGCTGCAAGATTGGTTCTTCTCCATACTCCTCCTGCAGAAATAGAATGACAGCAAGGGCTGGCTGAGAAACACCAGCCTTAACTGGCTTCCTGCGCTTCTTGGGAACTCGTCTTTCTGAGACTCGGAACAGCTGGAGGTCTGGATGGATCCAGGCTAGAAGCTTATCAATGGCTTGCTGAAGAGTCTTGGATTCACCTGGGTCTGTGATAATATGTACACTAACAAGGAATGGGTCTTGTATGCCTTCCACAGAAAGTTCACCTGAAATATATATAAAAAATCCTTTAGGATTTGTAACCAAGTTGTCAACATTTAGGTGATCCTTAAAGAAGACACTGTCCGCTCAATCACAGTGGGCTTCTTTTCATCTCTCTCAAGCTCACCCATATTAAACAAAAAAAAAAAATTGCACAGAGATACAGCAACCAAGAAAACAATCGAAATGCAGAGAAATTTCATCAAGCATACCATAAGAGCTACTGTTTCTACTGAAGCAGCGTCCAAAAGGCATTACTCAATGTGCATTTCTGTGTTAAAAAAGAGCTGCTCCATATAGCTGAGAGGTAAGAAAGACAAAAATACTGATGTAGAGTGGGGGTGAAAGGGATATTAGTGATGTGCAGAATGATCATGGTGGACAATGTTCATTCCACCTTGTTTTAATTTGTGTCAACTGGCTTGGGCCATGGAAATCACACCACTGAACTCCACTCTATCACCCTGACATTGGAGTTTTTTTAACACTCAGTTAAGAATGTTTTGTGTTCTGGAGGAAATTGTTCTAATAAGTACAGTGAAGTTTTTAGGGAGAGGTAATATCTTTTATTACACCAACTGATACAGTTGTGAAAAAAAAAGCAAAAAAAGCAGAGAAGCCTTCAGGCACATAAGTCTTTCTTCAGGAAAATATATTACTTGTCCCAACAAATCCTCCACTGTTTATATCTTCAGACTATCAATACTGCAATACTACTGCTTCAAGGTTTTTATAAGATTAGGAAAGACTCATAAAAGCAGGAAGCACAAAAAAATTACACTTACTCAGGGGAAGAAAGGAACCTCTAGTTAGCCTTGGCAATGTTCACAGGGGCTCTACCTGTTCTTTGTCCCTGAAACCTCTTTGATAGCTCAGAAACAGAGCAATGTCTGTTTGGGGGGCTGAGGAGAAATTGTTACTTCTGTTCTGCTGAATTGCATGCCAGTAAAGATGCATGTGTATGGTGATCTGGGACAGTTTAATAAATTAGTCATGTGATCCTGATATTTTCGCTGAAATGGTTCCCCTTGTGTGGTGTTCTGAAACCATCTCCATGTCTGAGACCCTGAGCCTAGGCACAAAGCCCAAATGTGTGAAACCTTAGAAAGACTTCCCAAGCTTTTAATTGCACAGACCACATTTAACAGGGGGATTGTCTCAAAGGCTATTTCCCCTCCTATTAGCAATCAGCACAAACCTCTCCCTCCTCCTTCCTGGCATCAGAATAACATTCTTGTGATACTTCACCAATTGCTTTAATGAAAAAGCAGCTTTATACAAGTAGTGTATTTTAGTTGTCTTTCAATACAGAATAGCTGTAAGACCCAGAGAAAATCTAGATGCAACTCAGAGCTTTCCAGACAGAGATGGCTGGTAAACATACCAACAGCCTCAATTTGAAGCTGCAGAAAGATATGGTATGCACAGCAAATAGCAAGCATGCATCTTGCCTAAGGGAGATATAGAAAAATCAAATAAGTAATCAAAAATACAATTACAGCAGAGTTCTTGTATCTCTGTGTGAAACGGGTGATGTGGAATGACTTTGTCATATGGCTAATGGAAGAAAAAAATTGAAGCAAAAATAAAGTTGTGTCAATATGTGGCTAGAGGTTTGGCTGTGGTAATCTTTACTGGTACGCAATTCTTTGAGATATCCCCATGTGGGGTAGTCACAGTATGGGAGAAAAACAAAGGAAAGTGTGGGGGGAGGTCCTCTCATGGTCCTTTACATGGGGCAGCAGGACAGGAAGGAAAACAAATTGCAGAGGACAGTGATCTAATAAAACCAGAAAGAAAGTAATCACCATAGCTACGCAGTCATTCATTTTCTAAGACTGGAATAGAAGATGTTCATCTCTTTTCTCCCTCTGATTCCTTTGTTACACAAATGCTATCAAAGCCTGCAACAAGTGACAGGCTTGATATTTATGCATATAAATGACTGGAGTTCTGAAAGAAGGCTGGGCACAACAATGTGAAGCAGAGAGCCATTGTTGCTGACGCTTTCTTGCTCTGCATTGAAAAAAAGTCCCTGAGCGTGGCTTTTCTGCCCTCCTGTTGCTCAGCATGGTGCATGGACACTGAATGGCTAAAGTGTTTTTCACAAGTATAGCCTTGTGGGAGCCAATGCCAGCATTAGTATTCTGCAGCCATCACTGCCTGTACCCATCAGCACCAGATGCTCACAGAACCAGCCGCAGAGGCACAGCACAAAGCCATCGTTAGGAGCTGGGGTTATACACAGAGCAGGGTAAATCATCTTTTTTTTTTTTTTTTGAGCTAGAAGCAACTCAGTTGAGGGGGGGAAAATGTAACAGATCAGTAGAGAAAGAGCTTCAGTTCTATTTTATGTTAGGCTTTTACTGTAATGCTTTTACACCTTTCATTATGTGGCTTCTGTGCCTCTAAAATGGCAACCCTTTCTATTTGAGTAAGAAAAAGATAAACTTAAGAAAAGCAGAAATATGAGGCAAGAGGAAACTTTCCCTGAACTGACATTAAGTTGCAAAATGTTTCTATGTTACTAACAAGTCTTTTTGCTCCATCTGACAAAGAAGGAGGGGAAACAACACTATTTCTCATGACACAGTTCCATTTGCCCCCGGCAAATTGTTACAGAAACAAATGAAAGCTCTGCATATGTATTAGCCTTCCTGTGTTACTAGTTAATCCCACAGAAAATATCAAAATGCTGAGGCATCTATTTGAAAATAAGCTTCACAGTTCTCATAGCTGCTACATTTTTTTCATTTCTATGACAAACGGGGATTAGCTCTTTTTGAGTTGGCAAGCACTAACTTTCTTAAAAGGTAATTACGACCAGGATTGAGAGAGTATTTTACCATTCTAAACTTTTTAGTCTTGTGTTAGGTACTATTAACCACCCATGAGAGGTTAAAGCACGAGCCCAAATGCTGTGGGGCTGTCAGACCTGATGTCTTAAAACCGGAAGTGGAAGGTGGCCTGATATTTTATGATTGAGCTTTGTATGGGTCCTTCTCTACATATTATTTTTGTTTTATTGCTGATGTGATATTGCTGAGCAGAGATAGAAGTTCTGCAAAGCAGAAGGGCAGTCTTCCCCTGTGGTTCTTCCTTCCCTCCTCTCCCTGCCCAGAAACCACCATCTTTTCATCAGAAAGACAATATGACAGGAAGCAGTGGGTCCTGTCAAGTCTGTCTGTGCCAGATACCTCACTCTGGTTTGACTCCTCTGAAGCCGAAGCTGCCTTGGCTAGAGAACAGACAGGACAGGTTGCCTACATCCCCTCCTGTGTGCATGGAGAGCGCCTCTGAAAAACCTGTGGAGGATGATCTTGCCTCTTTCATTCCCTTCCTCCCCCCTCACTCTGAAGGGAACAGCAGTGCCTGCAGAGGACAACCTTCTTGGCATCCAGAGCTGCGCAGCCCTTCCCTGGCCAGAGGTGCCCAGCTGGATGGCTATGACAAGGGCTGGTGAAGGGTGTAGAGAACAGGTCTTAGGAGGAGCAGCTGAGGGAGCTGGGCTTGTTTAGCCTGGAGAAAAGGAGGGTCAGTTGTATTGCTCTCTACAACTACCTGAAAGGAAGTTGTAGTGAGGTGGGGGTTGGTCTCCTCTCCCAAGTAACAAGCAACAGGACAAGAGAAAATGGCTTCAAGTTGCACCAGTGGAGGCTTAGATTGGATAATAGGAACAATTTCTTCACGAAAACCATTGTCAAGCTTTGGAACAGGCTATCAAAGGAAGTGGTGGAATCACCATCCCTGGAGGTACTTAAAAGATATATAGAAGTGGCCTTTAGGGACGTGGTTTAGTGGCAGACTTGGCAGTGCTTGGCTAACAGTCAAACCTGATGATCTTAGAGGTCTTTTCCAATCTAAATGATGATATGATTTTATGATCTGGTGACACAAATACCCATGGGTGAAGTGGGAAGCAATGGGCTAAGTGCTCTGCTCCCTTAGGGTGGTGGTTGAGGGTGAAGCCACCATCCCTGAGAGATGACAGAAAGACTCAGGTATCTGGTAATACCATTCTTATTGCAGCTGGCTTGGAAGACAGGACTCCTGACCCAAAGCAGGCACAAGTGCGTGCAACATTAAGTCAGCAACCCAAGCAGCTGGGAAGCAGCTAGACTCATCTGCAAATATGGGCAACTGTAGGTAACACTCCTTCTTCCTGGAGTATGTATGCATTTAACATTAAACCATAAAAGAGGCAGAATGTCCCTAGAGTTTTCTTCCATGCCACCTGTGTAATCCTGGGTTAGAGAATTCTCCCTCTTTCATTTGTTTTTTGGACCTGGCTCTCTTGCATAGCTTGCTTCAGCAATACTATGGCCATGACCTGGCAGTCACACTGTGATAGACTTAGGTTGCATTCCCCCTTGAACCAAAACCAGTCCTGTCCTTCTTGAGGCAGTGTTCCAACCCTTTTTTAATGCAACAGAAGTCACCATCAGCAGTCTAGATGAGATCTGATTTTCCAAGTGTCTCTGGCGGACTAAACTCAACCTGTAGCAGAGCTTAGGAAGGATTTAAGTATCTGTCTCCCTGAAATAGCTCTCCTAACCCTTTTGGTGAAACAAGGTATGAACCTAAAGACCTCTCTGACTCGTCAGGAGGTATTTCATGAGGAGTTACCTAAAGGGTTAGGCAAAGCTGGTAAGTATGTGAGCTAGAACTGAACTTGTAACAAAGAAAGATTGTCCAGGCAATCTGGTTCCTGGTCCCAGTTTGTGCATGGGAAAAAGCATTTCCAAACTTTGGCAGGTATTTTCAATATTCTACTCACCTACATTTTCAATCTTTTATTCAGGAAACTCAGAGGAAATATCCAACCTAAAAACACTTTTTTTTTTTTTCCCCCCGACCTGCATTATTTCATTGAGAATCTGAACACAGGAACATTAACTTCCATTTTTCCACTGCAGGATGCTGTTTTATGGGAACCAACACCTGAACATATCTTACACTGTACAGAGCAGATCCATTTATTGCTACATCAAGCATTTAATTCGACTGAATGGCATGATGCAGTGTCAGAGATGTAAATCAGGCAATGGGAGACGGTCAGAGCAAATGTGCCAAGCTTCTGGACTGCAACTCCCATCAAGAAGTACTTCATTATCAAGATATAACTGCTGTCAGGAAGTAATGAAATAATTCAGAATAGAACATTACACATCAGTGTAATTTTTTTGACTGTAAATCAATCAAAATATTTCATCTGTGGAAATGTAAAATAACCACAAACACTGTACAAATAATGTCAGAAAAAAAGTACTACAATATTTCCGATTGAAATTTCCCAGGATTTCTGTTGCACAGAAAACATCCATATTTCCTTATTTCAAACACATTCCAAACCAGAAAGAAATGTCAAAGTAGTAGAATTTCTCAGTGAACAGGACCTTCACCCTTTATCTGAGTTCAAGGCAAGATTGACAATATTTAGTGTACTAATTGAAAGGCTCCTGGGCAGACCCAAAGGCAGAGGCTATTTTCATGAACAAGTAGCATCACTTTATGGACAGCTGCAACAGAAGCAGTACTGGACACCTCTGGCACCAGAACCCACTGTTAGGCCATGCTTTGATGAATTATGCAGCATCAATAATCTTTTGAAAAAGCAGATGTGACAGATTCAGCAGCTCTTCCATTCTCTTTCCTTGTTGTTTAATAACATCTGACAAATGCAGGGCTGCTGGATAATGTGCATCTCAGCTTGCCCTGCTTTGCACACCACCTCAAACTCATGAAGGATGTTCAGAAGCAAGAAGAAAGAGGATATTCTGCATAGTATAGCGCCAAGAGGAGGAATCTCTTTCACACTCCCCTTACCACAGCATTTTCCTGAGAAGCTGCAGTTGAGCATTCTACAATGGTGTCAGGATGCTCACTCCTCCATCTGTAGACACAATGCACAGCAGCTCAGCATACAAACAAGAAGACCAAAATGGTCAATGTGCTCCTCCAGTTGTTGTACTGCAGCAACAACTACAACAACATTGCAAAAATAAAGCTCAAAAATTAAGCCCATTATCTGTCTGACAGAGATAAAAAGCCTTCTCTGGTACATTAGTATGAATAGTCTTAAGAGGCATCATTGCCCTTAGTGTACAGCATGCAACCAACCCTAAGGGAATGAATCTCATCAAAAACTGATACTTAATGTTCACAGAGGCCTTGCATGATCAAGCAATGGCAATGTAGATGGTGCAGCTATTGCTGAAACTCCCCAGTGTGCTACAGCTCCTCCCTCCTCCATAAACTACCTTCCCCTGACCTGCCTAAGGGTAATTGCATGATCAACTTAAGCTGCTGATGAAAAGGGCCATCTCACTTCATATCACATTCTTCACCTCTCCATGCATGCTCACTCCCTTCTGTTGGCCTGGGCACTTGTGTACCTACATGTCCTACACTGATCATGCAACAGCACTCTGATAGTCCCTCTCCCATTTGCAGTCATATGGTCTTCTTGCAGTCTTGGCCTTCTTCAGAGCCATATGGCCCCCATCGTCTTCATAGGAATCACAATTATTGTGTCACAAAGTCATCCCAGGGAGAGTTAGGTACCTGAAGGATGTCCCTCCAACAGAAGGCTGGCTGTACTTGTTTCCCTTTGTAGCCCAAGGTGAGAGAATCAAACCTTCAGATAAGGCCCATCACTCTCTACTATACACCCTTCCATCCTGGATGCAACTAAAATGGAGGATAAGTTGTGTCTATGTGCATATCTTGAAAATCATTCTTGTTCTAGTATCTTATCTTGCTGAACTCTTTGTCAAATGAGAAGTATTTTTGTCATAAGTGTCATGGAAGAAAAACTTTTGAACTATGTGATTATCATGTCTTGCATTACATCCTCCAAAAACAACTTCTTTGACTCCTTTAGTCAGGCAGCTTACTGTTCATAGCAAGGCAGAGAGTCAGATTCACTCCTTAGGTCACAGATACTTTCTCAGTCCCCATTTCTCTCATCTCTTGATTCACAGTACTTTCTCACTTATCCCCTAACTATCTGGCAGCCAAGAAACAGTTCATGCTTGGTATAAAGGGATGTGTGTGTTGCCTGTGAGTTGACTGTCCAGCTGGAGGGTAGGAAAAGAGGTAACTCAGACTCACATTACGGTCTTTTTCCTCCATGGAGACAAAAATTTGTCCCACGGTCCTTCATTCAGTTCCAACCTATAGGAATTTAGTGTCTCCGTGAAGAAAAAAGACACATGTTCACATCACATTTCCCTTCAGAAACGGGGTAAAAAGAAAGGGATGAAAACATCATATTGTGTTTCTGGCTGTGTAATCCCATGTCCCTGGCCCTCAGCCTTCTCCTTGGTGTGTCCGTGTATTTTACCTAGGCTTTATGGAGCCTGTAGGCACATCAGAGGCTATGCTTACTGTATATTAAGCATATCAAAAGACTCCCAGCTGTGAGAAAATGTGCATTGGATCTTCATGCAGACAACCGTAGGAAACTACAGTGGGTGCTTTCACACCACGGTTACAAGGAAATAAACTGCTTGGCAATTCCTCACAAATACCATCAGGGATAAGGATGGTATGAAAGATCTTCTCCGTGAGCTCCTTTATTTTTACTGCCTGGTGTTCTCCTTTCTCAAAATATGCTGTTGGCACATTATGTTACATTGGCAACAGCAGTGTTAGAAATAATCAGAATTCCAATTTAAAAAGGCAATAACCTTATCATCTACTTATCCTCTGGAGGGCACTGAAGCCTTCAATACTCTCCTCAACCACAGATAAAGCTGCTTACTTGTTGAAAAGCAAGAACCCCAAAATGCTGATGTACTCATACACCTTTACAGATATATTCCTGGATGTAAGCTGCTGTAATTTCCCCTCTTCCCTTCCACACAGTTTGCCATGATATGAGAGCTGTCTTGGTGTCTCAGCCTGCACATGCTGCAAAACAGATTCACATGATTTGGCATCCTCAAACTGTCTTGACTGTTTCAGCTGTCTTCACTCAAAAGCCACAATCTACGCCTATTTGCCTATCTGGGGCCTAAATATCTTCATCACACAGAGATTAATTCTCACAGGAGACCCAATAACCACAACAAAAACAGCAAGGTAAATTTATTTTGATATCCTGAAGAGTATTCCTGACCTGTGGAAAACAGCTGGCGATTGCCATTCTGTGTCCTTCAGAGGAGCACAAGAAGAAACAGTAATCAGAGAGCCCTGAGTGGGGAACTGAAGCACAATGGTGTGCTGCTGCTCAGAGGATTTGGCCCCGTGAGTTTGGTGACACTGGCAGGATTGCACCTGGGCCATCAGGGTAACACATGGGACTTCATATAACAGCCTATATTGCTGCTAAAGTCAGTCCAGTGGAGAAATATAGGGAAGGTGTGTTAATTATAAACGCTCAACTATGACATTAATTTGTTTTACTGTTATTTTATATTGTATGTAGAATTAAAAAAAAAAAAATCACCTCACTTTTTAGGACTTGGGGGGAAAGGGAAGAGGGCATGAAATTGAAACAGAGAAAGCAGTATTCCAAATGGCTGCAGATTTCCATTTTAGGAGAGTAAAATTTTACAAAGATATACATCCTCCCCAAACATAAAATGTTTCTAAAGAAAGATATGGAAAGATCGTACTTAGCAAGAACCCAGACACCGATATTTGGTATAAATACCAAATTCTGTACAGTGTTCCAATGTGTAGTAAGTTAGTAAAACTCCCATCAGTAACCACCAGTAAATCAAAAGCTGTACAAACTGCATCCAACATCACCCTTTCAAAAGTCCTGTGACTACAGGCATTGTGTTCTCTTAAAATTTGACTCCTATGTAAAGCTGAGATTCTCAAAAACATGTTTTTTATAAAAGGGCAGAAAGAACATTGCCTTAGAAAAAACCCCCAAGAAACACTGTATGCTTGAGCAGCTAACAAATGTGGTCCAACAATGAGCTCCATACCGCACACAATGTACTCTAGTTAACTGAGAGTGTGATTTTATGATGGGCTTAAAACAATTTAAGACTTTACTGCTGGCACTCTTCCCCATAGTATTCCCAGCTAAGTGTTTCCAGTTCTTCCCACATGTCAGGTCTAGATGCAAGTTGAAAGAGCTTGCTGAACATACTAAAAAGAAGTCCTCAGACAGGAATTATTAAGGATTGTGTCTTCTGGTGGCAGTCAGAAAACTGTTTTGGCTATAAATATTAACTTTCAGGCAGACCTCTTCTTTTAATGAGTTTGCACTTTTGCACAAATGTTATCATATCTTATCAGAAGGAGGTGGCAAAGAAAAGCCAGAGAGCAGGCAGGCAGAAGCCACAGCAAAACATCCACACTCTAGAAGTGTCCAAAGAAAATATGGGATCAAACCCTGAGACATGGGCAAGCATTGCCACGTTTGTGTCTCTGTAGACAACAAACGATATTAGCATTACGGCAAAGGACCCATATGGTCTTGACAGTAGTGGAAAATTAGCTTGAATCTCATAACCTTTTCAGCTGACAGCAGCATGTGGCTCAAAATATCTACTCTGTACTATTTGATGGATAAGGGAAGCAGGAACAGAAAGCATGCTTTTTTGTTGGTGATTCATCCTCGTCCCATATGATGGAAGCCAGGAGTTACCTGGTAAATATTTCACGAACCTTTCAGAAATGACAGACACAATTTTTTCTCCTAAACTACTAATCAACAAATATGTTGTACCAACAAAAACGAGGCAGGCAGAAGACATTTACTGCTCTAGAAAGTGGCACGCACCAATTACCAAATGTCCCAGCTCCCCAGCTAGCTTGCATAAATAAACATTACTTATTTGTTTTTAAAAGTTCAAATTAAAGGAAACACGCCACAATAATGCCCTATGGCCATAAAACGAGGAAACCAATTGTTGGCATTGTCAAAACAGTGCACATTTAGTAGAAATTGCCTCAATAGCTTTAGCCTTCACAAGTGTTTTGTTATTTGACTCAGTGACTCAGATGGCTTTTCCTTTTCTACCCCAACTAGTGCCTCTGAGTCAGAAGTTGCCATGGGACAGACTTGTTTTTTTAGCTTCCCTCTTTGGGCTTTAACAATTCAGACAGACATTGCAACAATTTCCAGATCATTTTCATCACTGTACCAGATGAACTTGGATTTCCTGCAACCCATTTCTCAGGGAAAAACACCCACTAAATGGCTGCCTAGCTCCTTGTGGTTTTCTGGGACAGCAGCAGTGACACTTCCACAGGGGGAAATTTAACCCACACCACCAAATAATCCAATTTAACTTTCTCTGAAATATTTCCTCTAAGTTTTTACTAGAACTGTATGGCACTTGATAGCTCAGTCAATCAAAGACTTCCTATGCTTCTAAATTATACTTGGTAATAAAAAAAGAGAATATGTTTGGTTATATGGTTTTGATTATGACTGTGTGCTTAGAAAAGGAGCTAGAAAAACATTCAGATTGTCATCCATACACATTATTCTTTTTTAATAACTAGTCCAGTTTTCATTTGCTGTATCTATATGACAGGAAAAAACCCCACCTGACTGAACACGGACAGAAAAGACTACACAAAACAACTGAAAACCATGTTTTGATAGCTCTGGTCCAGTAACGGTTTAGGGTACGCTTACACCCCCGTTACAGAAATCCCAAGCTAGCACTAAGCCAGTAGGAAGTAATTTAACCATGGGACACACAGCTTGGTGCATGCCAAATGATCCCAAAGAGGGAAACTCTGAATTATAAAAAAACAGAGATACATGGGTTACTCCAAGCTGCACAGATTTGAACAGGAACTTCAGCCTTTACAAGGGGAACGGCATGTTGTGGTCAATGCCACACACTTGGCATGTAAAAATCAAATCTAGGTTTGATATGAAGTTACATATTCTTTTGTGCACGTCCTTACACATGACTGTGCCTGACCTCCAAAGGTGCCTTCCAACCTTAACTTTCTGTCATTCAGTACCATACTTTTCTGTCCTGTATGCAAGCATTTGGTGGAACTTGATGATAACCCGCTACATAAACATGTTTTTGCACAGCCAAAGACTGCTGTGGCATGTAACAATTACATTTTCCTTCTTCACTCAGACACAGTGGGAAGCAGCATTGCTCTTTACACCTAGCAGTATAACACAGGCCAGGAAAGATATGCAGAAGATGTATTTTATTTTACAGATGTATTTTCCACAGGAGCTGACACTTCAGACTTCACTACTATGTAGAACACCTGAATTTGCAACATTGACAGATGCTGCAGGCTAAGACTCTACATGATTTGGGTTCAATTTCCTCTTGCATTTTTCCTCATACTTTAATTAGTCTTTCTTTTATAACAACACCTTCTGGAAACACAGCATAATGCTGCCAAGCCCACTGTAAATTGTTTTTACAATTGTATTTAATACAGCTCATTGCCAGTCATTGTAAAAGCATCTCATTTCTCTATGGAAATAAGAAACAATACAGACTACAGTATATCTTTGCACAGCAATAAAAGAACATAATTATGTCCTTACACCCATTAAATTACATTGTTTGGAAAAACAGACTTAGAAAATCCCCAGTCCAGCACTGCCTGGGTCAGGATCAGTTAGAACTAACCTAAATTAAAGTAGGCAACTTTATGAAACTTCATTATGAAATTCAAGCTTTTTGATAGACTTTTCAAAGCCCAGATCAAACACACTCCTGTTCCTGCTTCTGGTTAGTTTTCATCATCTCTAACAGTTCCTTGAAGAAGGGCAGATTTTAAAATTATACAAGAGTAACAAGAAGCCATTTCTCTGTATGCTGTTGTTACAAGGCATCTAGTGGTGGTTTGACCCTGGCTAGACACTGGGTACACACCAAAGCTACTGTGTCACTCCCCTTCTCAGTTGCACAGAGGAGAGAAAATATAATGAAAGGTTTATGAGTTAAGGATAGAGAGAGATCAGTCACCAATTACTGTCATGAGCAAAACAGACTTGATTTTGGGAAATTAGTTGAATTTATTATCAATCTAAATCGAAGTAGGATAATGAGAAGTAAAACAAATCTTAAAAACACCTTTCCCCCACTCCTCCCTCCTTCCTGAGCTTAACTTTATTTCCCATTCTCTACCTCCTCTCCTCCCGTGGCACGGAGGGTTGGGGAGTGGAGGTTACAGTCAGTTCAACATGTTGTTTCTGCCACTACTTCCTCCTCAGGGAGAGGAGTCCTTCCCCTGCTCCAGTGTGGGATCCCTCCCACAGGAGATGGTCCTCCATGAACTTCTCCAACATGAGTCCTTCCCACAGGCTGCAGTTCTTCATGAACTGCTCCAACATAGGCGCCTTTTCATGGGTTGCTTTAGGAACCCACTACTTCAGAGTGGGTTCCCCATAGGTCACAAGCCCTGCCAGCAAACCTGCTCCAGTGTGGGTTCCTCTCTCCAAAGGTCTGCAGGTTCTGGCAGGAGCCTGCTATAAGGTGGACTCCCACAGCGTCACAGCCCAGGGAGTTGATGCAGATGACACTGACACAGTGTTGACCAAACACTGACCAAGTCTCAAAACAAATAACTGAATTTATACTAGCATAGGAACAGAATATCAAACAGAAAATTTATTGAAAAGAAACATACTCAGTAACCCACATATCTTAAATCTGCCAAAACAAACCTTCTTGTGCTTAATTTTTAGAACCAGAAAGTGGGTGAAACTCCATGGGTTAGAAACTTGGGTATGTGCAACATGGAAATGAAATTTTAACATCCCAGTTCTCAGGTTTACCACTGAAGAATATGAACAACCTAAAAACACCCCAAAAGGACTCGGTAGCTGCTAAAAGAAAGGCAAGGGGGAAGGGGAGCAGGGGAAGGTGAATTACCAGTTTTCCAACTGCAAAGCAGGTGAGTGAGCCCTTTACCTCACTGAGAAGCACAACGTGAACTAATGTGTGCTACAGAGTTTTGCTATCTCAAATGCTCTAAACTCTTCCACAAAGGACCATTTTGATGTTTCATTTACCAACTTATCTGGATCAGTACGAATGTGTATCCTGGCAGCTACCTCAGTGCCCAGCTAAAAAAAAAACCCAAACAAAACCAAAGCCCTCAATTTCACAATTATTTCTAAGACAACTTGGTTGTATGACTCCAGAACTGACTAGGTATGGAATATTTCAAATAGTAGAATCATTAAGGTTGGAAAATACCTCTTAGATCATCATGCCCAATCATTAACCCAGCACTGCCAGGTCTATCACTAAACCACCTTCCCAAGTGCCACATCCCTACATCTTTTGAATACTTCCAGGGATGGTGACCCCACCACTTCCTTGAGCAATCTGTTCCAATGCCTGACTGCACTTTCAGTGAAGAAATTTTTTCCTAATATCTAATATCTTTATTGAACATAAACTTCCCCTGGTGTAATTTGAGGCCATTTCTTCTCATCCTTTGTGAATGTTACAAATCACAAAAGTCTTTCTTCAAAACGTCCACTTTTGGTTTGGGTCTTTCTGAAGAGCTATTATCATAAATGCAAAGATTATGAAGAGGAGGTAATAAGCAGCCCCCACCAAAATTCCTCCTCCCTTGTTGAAAATCATCCCTGAAACATATAGCTCAAAGCAATCAGAAGATAATTAAAATGGTGATGTACAGAGACTATTGCTTATTGTGCCAACCAGTACTAATTAATTATTTCTTTGTGATTCCAACTCTCCATATCCATATGCCACCTATGGTCTTTATATTTTGGTATTAAGTACTTTGGGTAAAGGTCTCTTCCGTGGGTGTAAAGTGCCTAGCACACCTCTCTCCATATAAAATTAGGGATCCCTAATGGTAGTTGAAAACCATAATTGAAAAGGTAATTAAAAATATGAGCAAAAAGAAGGTTAATACATTTCCTACATTAATGAAGAGCACAACAATATGCAAAACATCTTAATAAGACAAAGCACACTTCCCCCTAAAGAACAAAGGGGAAAATTACTATACACACCAGAATTCAGAAAAAAATAATCAGCATTTTTCTTCACTGAAATCACACTACTGAACCTTTGAAAGCTGTAATATTTCAAAATGCAGCATCCAGCAGATGGATTTGCGAGGCCTTTTTGCTCTACTCAGTAAGAAAAGGCAAAGTGGCACACAGTCACCCTGACAACAGCCAGAGTCCACACAGCAAATAGCTGCTGCATTTTCTTGCAGAAACACCCACATTTTGCAAACTTTGATACACTTTCCCAAATCACTTTCCGTACAAAAGCACAAATGCAGTAGTCATGCAAAGTCGGTAAGTGATCCAAATCAAATTTTTAGATGAGAAACACTTTACTTACAAGTTGTCTTCTCAACTTACCTGCCTCTACTAGGCAAATAATTAAGTCACCACCCAAAAAGAGGAGGAAGTTGGCAGCATATTCCCCAACCCATCACCTGGAATTGTGAGATGAGAAAGTGGTGGGGTACAGATCTGGTGTAACCAGTCAAATCCAATGAAGATAATTGCCTGGATTTTGCCTCCCAATCATTTCAAAAATTATGTCTGACAGTGGGAATCCAGAAATCTATTTGAATGACAGAATTTAGGAAAAAGCTGTACTAAATTCTCTTTCTCTCTCTCTCTCATACACACATACACACACACAGAGCAGATGGAGGAAAGAGAGTAAGTTCCCTGCTAGTCACATCAGCTCATGAGCCAGACATTACAAAAACTGTCTGATCCAGCTCCTGTCGAAATCAATACAAGCCCTTCACTGAAGACCATGGGAGATGATAAATAACCCTCTCCACGCTTCAGCCAGAATGTGTGAATGAGGAAAAAAAATGACAACTTTCTTCCCCTCTGATTTTCATGGTTCCTAAAGATCCAGATTACAAAACACAATTTGTCATCTATAAATTTTTTATGTGCTTGATTGGCATAAATAAAGCTTGCGTTTATGTGTGAATCAGGGAGACATGCATCACTTTGCACTTTCACAAGACAGAGAGATACTAATAGCAATGTATGAATAAGCATTATTGCGTTTCAAAGTGCTGAGGATGTAGTATGTCCTACAACTAAGGAAATGGTTGGAGTGAGTAGAAAGAGGACTGAAAAAGTGCTCCTTGTTCCTTAAAAAAAATCGTCATTTTGCATTGGTGAAAAATACATTAAAAAAAAAAATCCAGACACCAGAATTCGTCTTTTATCAGTTGGATAACCTGAAATTCAACTGGCTATTGTAAATACCTAGAAAGGCTGTGACTCTTACTAGAGCGTCTAAGATCTTTGAAATGAAAGAAAAACTTGCTCTGAAGTGCTTCATTGGCACCAGTTTACAATAATTCAATTATTCCTGCATTCCCCAGCTCTAACAACATTCATCACTGCAAACTCCTTTGGACGAAGGGCCCATTCATACTGGCCACATAGTGTCTACAGGTTTTGTTCTCATTTTGCCTTGCATACTTGTGAGCTCCAATATTTACGACTTTATCCATGGCTTGTATTTTGGTCATAAATATTTACTCAGTTTAATTTTCTATGCTGTTTCTAGACATAGATCCAAGAAGAGGAGGAATGGGGGCTTTACTGTTTCAAAGTGAACTCCATCAAAAGCATCAGGTTGATGTTAATAACCTGATGTTAAGCAAGCAGAAAAATAGAAAATACAAGAATCTGTTAAAAAAAAAAATCAAAGTTATACTCACTGCTGGTAGAGGACATACGGCTGTACTCAGACCTGCAAGACAATGATTATAGTTAGAATTTATTACACTGAAAAGAGATCATGAAAAAATTACCAAATGTAATATACATTGTGTACTAAAATGGTTTAAAGCCCATTTAGTATTATTTTTTTGAGGAGAGAATAACTGGAACAAGTTATGAACACTGATTCAGAAAAACTGGCATCTCACATGAATTTCGACATGTAAGCGAAGTGAATAGAGCAACTAAGGTTTTATCTAGGGCATTCATGCTACCTAACTTTAGGTGTTAAAATTGAAGCTCAGAAGGCTCTCTATAAGGAAAAAATAGTCTGCTTCAGACACAGGTCAGGACTAGAAGTCTTACTAGACTGACTCAGCTCCTCACCTTTCTAACTTTATGATCTCTAAATGCTGCTTCGCAGATTTTTTCTTTTCCATTTTTTTTAAGAGAACTCCATTTGAAGAGCAGAATTTTTATAGTTCTTTGGTCACAAATGGCAGGGAAAAAAACCAGTGCTAAAATACAAACATTTAGATGACAAAGTTTTTTGCTTTAGAAAACCATTTTCCTCCTCAAGACATCTCTCAATAAAATTATACACCCCTTGGTTATAGTTCAGTGCATGCTGGATTACCCATGAGAAAGTTAGAGCAGTTAAGTATTTTGAGCAACAGTACAATTAATTTTACAGCTGTGTTAACCTAAATCTCCTGAAAACCCCATTCTGGGCTGATTAAAAGCACTAAAGGTAAAGAAAATACACCATCACTGAATACAACAACAACAACAACAACCAACCAAACAAAATTCCACTTCTGAAACCCTACCTATGACTTCTGGGTGTTTGGGTTTGGAGTTCACAGTCACACAGCCTCCACCCTCCCACTTGCTGGGTCCCCAGAACAGACCCCACTCTCCAGAGCACTCTGCCACAATTAACATTTCACGCTTATGCCCTGCAGTGCCCTGAAAATAACAGTTCAAGTGCTCGGGGAGCTGTAACACACTTCTTGGATTCAAACCTAAATGCTTGTTTTTATATAATAGTTGCAGCAAATTTGCAACATTTCTTTAACTTAAAGAAACCATATGAGCCTTGACTCCTAAGATATTGGTGTGGGAGTGAATAGCATCTAAGCATATTCTTAGGATACCTTCATATTCTAGGCTTTCAGGCACCCAAGAGAATAAAGGACAATCAATCCCACATATCTATACTATCTGTTTTTGATTTTAATATGGACACATCTCTGTAGAAGAAACAAAGAGATTACAGTCATCCCCATATTTCACAGCTCTGTGCTTAGCACTCAGTATTCTGCAGATCAGATACCAAGACTGCTGGTTTACGTGAGAAAGACCATGAGGAACTAACTTCAAATCTTTCTCTAAAGCCTGCTGAATCAGTGAAAGATGACACAACCTGAATTTTTCACAATACCCATGAAAAAAGATCCACTAATACCATTAAGTACCATGATGTTATCCTAACTTTTGGAAAGGATACGGGCAATGCTGGGGAGAGAGTTGCTGACGGAGGCTTGCAGCTCTCCCTGCTCACTCTCCTCTGCTAATCCTGTACCCCCAGCCACTTTGATAATGCCAGGGAGCAAGCAAATATCTTCGCCACAGAGAGCACAGGATTAGGCCATTAGTAGCCACTATCAGTCACCCATGAATATCTATTACATAGAACCTTCCCCATGAATAAAGTGCTATCCCTCAACAGCCTCCAGGACCCTGGTGTAGCCGAGAAGGGCAGAGGCAGTAATAACATTGTTGTCCCAAATGTAGGCTCGCTGCCTGGTGTGCAGTACCAGTTTACACATGAAGACAACGTATTTCCATTTCTTCTCATTTGCACGAAGTAGCAGCTGGTGGTAACCCACAACGGGCTGGCTCCCAGTTCGTCAAAACTTTACACCATTTATACGTTGTAGTAAACAAAGAAATCACTGTTCAGTGGCTACAGGTCACAGAGTTCTCTTATTGATTAGTATTCTACCTTCTATTGGTTAATGATTCTCTCACATCTCATGTTAATTAGTCCACATGCTCAGTTTTTCTCTTGAGTCAGTGGGTTTCTTGACTCAGTGAGCTGTGAGTTGCTGGTCACAATCTCCTCATTTCTGCACAGTTGCTGAGTTGGCTTTGATAGTTTCTTCCTTATCTTGGGAGTTCTGCCAAATGTCCTTGTGGCCCATAAATTCTGCATTCTTTGTGCCCACTATCAGCAGTAAATCCCTCTCCCCAAGCTTTGCTAACCTTCCCCTAGGTTGGGGATCAATGAAGCATGTCAAGACCCAAACCTTAACAGGGCAATTCTACCAACAAGTAATTTATCTTTTTAACACATTAACACGAGCAGAGAAGGAGACCTTCTTCTTCCTACTGCTGGGCAATGTACACACATCACTGGTCCAGCTCTGGCCAGGGACGAAGGGCAAGTGATCCCAGGAGCTGGCTAAGGTGCTATGCAGGCCATTAAACTGCATAGTATTTTCAGCAGCAAGTCACATCAGTGTCATTTGGCACCATGTATATTTGGAAGGGTGTGAAAACTGTGTAACATGTCACTCTTCATAAGCCTAGAGGCAAGCAATATGCATCCAGCTGCCTCCAAGCATCCCAAGCAAGGATTCATTTACTCTGCACTTCTGTTTGAAAACAGCCTGGGGCTGTCCTTCAGTGTATCTGTGTTCAGCAGTTGGCAGCTAAATGAGTCTGCACTGCTTGTACTTCAGATAGAAGCGAGACAACATTTTGCCCTTTGCTTACTGCAAGTGGTAGCAGCATTCTATTACCTCACACTGTTATTTTATTACCCCAAAGTGCTGCAGGCACATTATAGGACATGGAGAACTAATGACTTCTGAACTGAGGGAGAAGCAGCCCTTACATTCAGGACTTGAAAAATAAGACAAGAGGAAAAATAAAAAGATGGGGAGTGAGAAAGGAGGAGACAATAGTGTGCTTGGAGACTAATTGAATAGACACATTTTATTAGGCTTTAGAATTGTATTGTGGTGTGGGTTTTTTTGTAATTCTAATTAATATTTAATTCATGTTTGTTGCACAACTGACATACACATAATTAAAAAAAAGCATAATTAAGCTCAAAGGCGTATGTCAACCTCAGATACTGAAATGAGGACTGCACCCTCACTAAGCTACCTCTATTGTCAATAAAAAGAGAGGTCTGAAGTGTGTGTCTCCCTAGATGTGTCTAGTGAAGAAGGCTACAAAAACAACATTCCTTATGTAGGCCCCTTGGTCACATGTCTAAAACCAAATGGGATGAATATGAGTCTCTCTGTGTGCTCCCAGGAACAACCTGAATCACCTTTTGCCCTTGCTCCAACTCCTTTCTTTGTCTTGTATCTAGTCCTTGAGAACAAAAATAACACTGCTAGTAAAATCCTTAGTATTTTCAAAACATTAGCACAGATCATTCAGATTCATGGCATACATTGGTAATGGCTTACAAAATAAATTTTTTTCCTTCTAATCACTCATTTAGGAAACTAAATTCTGAAGTTAATATAAATCTTTTAAGCTTTGCAGACTGGTACACACAACCAGCACTCCCTTTGACAAAGCCACGCATTAAAAAAATTAAGTACTGAAATAAACATCTCCTGGGGCATATAGGCTCTCTGAGCACCAAACTATTTTGTTCCTTCCCATTCTTTCCATTCCTGTTTAAACATCCCAAGTATCAGCTTCTACCAGTTTCCTTGGAAGAGGAATTTCCCATTAGGATAGCTTAAGAGTAAAACACTCATGGGCTTTAATGGTGACAGATGGGGGCCATACTGAGGCTCAGAGGTTCCAGGCTAATTATATGGTCCTGCAGCAAGCTATTTCCTCTGAGAGTTGTTATATTATAAATAAAAGGAAAGAGACATTCAGGACAGAAACTGAACAAATAGCAGACTATTCCTTTTATAGACACATAATGAGGAAAAAAAATTATCAGAAAGGGTATTGAAATGGTGTGAGGTACTGAAAAGGAAGGCTCATTGATCAGTCAAAAAAACACACCGGTCTTCAAAGAATTTGTCCTCAGTGATCAGTCCACCAGCAAAGAGAAGCTGTGAAGATGTCAAGAGACATTAAAATAGGAACGTAGAAGCTTGAGATAAAGGTGGGACCTCGATTCCCATTAGTGCCATTGAAGGATCAGAACTGTGTATTATCAGAGAGGGTAATAGCATCGGGAGCACAAAAGATCCCGAGCAATCCTCTGAGATCTACGTGTACTGCTTGTTGCTGATTTGTGACACAGAGAAAATACGCAAGAGAGGGAAACATCCCAGGGAATACCAGTAAGTAGCTGTTAGTGCAGCTTGCAGTTATTGAATGAGGTATATGAAAACACTGTTTCTTTGGGTAAGAAACATGGCTATATTACAGCTCTGAATCACACAAGCAATGTAGCTACACCAGCATTGCTCTGTGCTTGGGTTCCTTTGGCACACTGATCAGCTGTGGCACAGCATCATGTTAACAGAGATACAGCACTCACAGCTATGGTAATAAACAAATATTCCCTAGAGAACTGTCTAGGACCAATGCCAACAGCCATCAAACAGTCTGCACCTGTACCACTAAAAGCTCTTGCCTTCCAAAACATACTGGTGAGTGGCCTGCTGCGAGCAATCCCTGAACCATGGTAACATAGCAAAACAAGTCCCTGGCCCATGGTAAAACATACCCAGGAATGACATGGGAGAGAGCTAGATAGCCCCATCCAAACTGATGCCATCAACCATTTTAAGTATTCAACAATATGGACAATTCCGTCCTGGTGCTCAGGGACACCCTACATGCTGTTTAATGCTCTGGCACGGCTGGAACTAAGGTTTCCGAGCCGTGCAGCATTTCCATAAGGCAGTCTACTGTGTAAAACAAACAGATCTCAAGTAATTCTAACATAACATGACACTCCAATATGTCCATGGCCTCCATTACTAGGGCTCCTAATCCCACCCCTCCAAAATGAAATAGTGGAAAGTTTACAATCTCTCCTGCTGCCTGCATCCGTCATTTGCCTAGGACTGATGGAACGGCATCTGCTGGATTCATCTTTCCCATGCCTTCTCTACCTAGAGTTGTTGCAGATTTCACTGTTACATATTAAGAGCTGTGTTTAACAGCTTCTTTGCTTTCCCTCCCTCAGAAAGTGCTCCATAGAGCACATGGGAGTATTTCATAGCAGTTAAAGCCCTGTGCACAAGTCAGAAGATTCGACTTTTTAGCTCTGTCTTGGGTTTCTTCTCACCAAATTCCTGTTGGTCAGATTACGATCTGCTTCACTAATACCAGTCCAATGCGGCAGCTTTACCTTCATTGTACTATTGTACTTCTACTCGTGTAATCAAGATGACCGAAATGGAATAACTCAGAGCCACTTGTCTCAAAATCCTTGCTCTACATTTCTAGTAGAATGATAAGTCAGATGATGGCAGATTCCCATCATGCAGCTCTACACTCAGGAGCTTATTACCAACAGTAGTGTTTGCAATCTCACATGAGAGACACCATCATCATCATCATATAAGAATGAAAGGTTGGCTGTAATCTTCCAGAAAGCATCTGATGAGGCAGGACCACTCTGTGCTTTAGTGAACACATCTACCTGCATGCTCTGCTCACCACTCATTCACAGAACACTCCCAGACAGACAGATCAGGTGTTATGTATCTACACATCCAAAGCCAGAGTCAGTCATCTTCTTGAGGTCCTGTTTCTCTTAATTAGCAACAGAAGAAGCCTAATTTATACCAAACATCGAACATTCACATAGCTGCAGTGAACCTCACTGCTTGCTGGGACCTAGCCATCAGGGGTGTCAGCACAGAGCTCATGGCCACCAGAATGTGATTTAAAGTCTGTTTCAATCTTGCTTTCAGTGGCTAGCCCCAGTGCCAGGCACTAGCAGGTATGCCTGCCCTGAGGTTCAACCAAACAGCTTCACTCCAGTGAGTAAATCTGGTTAGAAATGGTGCTTCAACCCCAATTTGTGACAAGCAGCTCAACTTTACATTATTCCAATGTCAAATCAGAGACAAGTTGAGTACTGTGACATATCTGAACTGATGTGTCTACATAAAGTGAAAGTCTCAGCAAAAAACAAAAGAAGCCTCAAGGTAAAAATAGGCCTTGAAAAAAAATGGGCCTTGGTTTGTGTTCCTGAGAGTTTCTCATAGAAGGATGAAATATGTGACAAGAGATTGACATGTCATTTTGAAGGACTACCATACAGATGACAAAGTCGTAAGTGTTGAATCCCTTTAATCTAGAAATATGAAACATGAAAACAACCTCTCAGCCCAACCATCCCACTATTCACTTGATAATTTCATCAACCCATTCTGACTGAGGACACATATGAATTACAATATTCTTAGTATTTTACCTTTAAGTAAGGAACACCTTTTTTTTATATAAGCTTCCTTGTCTTCTATTAACAATTGTATTTTCTGCTTTAGAATCTCACACATTTTACAGAGCTGCAACAAATAAAGGATTTTTTAAAATCTGCTTAAGAGATAAATTAACAGAGGCTCAAATAGTTTGCAATTTGGCCAGGATCACACAAACAGCTAGTGAGAGCCATAAGGAAAACCAACAAATAAATATAGTACAGTTAAAAAATTAACATAATCTTTGCAAAATTAATTTGAAGAATAGAAACAGAACAAAATGTAAAGGAGGGAACAAGCACTATGAGTATTAACTGTAACCAAAGAGTAATGGAAATGTAAGTGGAAAAGTTGCGAATTCAAATAAATTAAAAGTTACAACTTCTCAAAATGTTAAATGACTTTAAAGTGAAGAAAAAAACATGTATTTAGGCAAAATTTGAGACAATAAGTAAGCTGATGATTAAAGTGCGAACCTTTTAAGACCTGGGCTGGGAATTTTCACATACGTTGAACTCTTCATCAATGCTAGCTATCTCACTGAAGTGTTGTGCTCAGTTAATGCATGTATGCTTGATAAACAGGAGAGAGCATTCCTACAGAAGCAATCCTTGAACACAACTAACATGAGCCAATAAAAGGTCAGGAGTACAAAATTAAGAACATTAGAACTGAGAAAATACCCATTTTCTATATTCACTATGTGTCGCTTGGGATATCAGTCCTGAATGAATTCAGTGAATTCAGTAGGTGCTTTGTGTTTGGTATCAGCAGTAGCAAGAATCTGCTTCAAAATCAGGCATGCCTAACAACTTCAAAAATGGTCTTAATTTGTGGTCTTGGGCGTTTTAGCCCCCAAGCCCCTTTGCTCTTTTGTAAAGAGAGAAATGACCACATTTGCAAGGCTTGTAAAATGAAGAAAATGTTAAAAATCAGATTTCTACAATTAATTTTAAGTAACTTAGTATTATTTTTTTCTCACTTGTTTGGTTTTCTTTCCCAATTAACTACAATTCTGTGAACTTACATATTTCTCCTCCCTTCAATATCTCTCTTCCACTTTTTTTTCCTCTCTGCTCACCTTCTAATAAAATTCCGAAGAAAGACTAGTCTACTCTTCCTAAAATGTCAGGTTTTATAATACAAATCTACTACTAAAATTACCAGAGAAAGATCTATCTCCCATACTTCTGGACTAAAAGGTTTCAGGAGCAGATGAAAATAGGTTTTTGTACTAAAACCCCCCAAAATATTTTTCCTAAGAAGACACAATTTGTACAGGTAGAGTCTCTCAGGCCAAGGATGGACAAACAATTTCAAATCTCATTAATAAACAGCCAATATAAACTAATTGGCTTATATGTTCCACACTATTTAGGTACTTGACAACACCAGCTCAATCCATTCTTATTGGATTCAGGAACTGAAAATATGCTATTTTTGTTCATCAGACTCTTTGCCAACCCCATTTACCAAGGCAAATGCAGTAGGAGGAACATGTTTTCCAACGGATGAGGAAAATGAAGTCTTCAAAATGTAATTGATCTTGCCTTTAGCACAGAGTTTTGCCTGCTTCTGTGGCTGGCAGCCACAACAAAACCTTAAGCAACATATGCCCTGTGGAGTATTTGATGTGTTCAATTTGTTAGCTGCTGTAAGCAGCTTCAGCAGTACAGGCTCCATATAAGAGCTCACACACCATTACATACAATCATTGAGATGACAAGAGCTTGCAGTGCCTGGATTTACTAGAGTCACTATCCACTATTGTTTCCTGAGTGACACAAAATTATTACTGAATTACTCTGACAGTTGTTTCTCAGTATACTTTCAGACTATGATAGCTGAACTTAAAAAAAAAAAAGTAAATGTTTTGAACCACTGAGTAATTGGAGAAAAAGTAAAACAGCTCAATTCAGCAATAGCTGTGATGTGACTGAAACAAAGCAAATAGCAGATCTTCTGGAAAAAGCCAGTGCTGTGAACAGTTGGTTTGGTGAGAAAGCTGAAATATAAACATTGTGAAAGAAACATACGCAATATGTTTATCAGAATTAAATGGCTGCTAAACAGAACTAAAAATAATAATTGAAATGCAGAAACCCATTGCTTTTCAAAATAAATGTCAATGCAAAGCGCTGCAATTATTAATTGCCGTATGTCATTGTTCAAATTCCTCAGGCAGACTTTAACACCAACCTCCAGTTTTCATTATTAAGCATGGGATAGAGATGCTTCAGAAAATCATCAGCTTTAGCACCTCATCAATGCCGGGCACAAGCAGTTGTCAGGCTGGCCACGGAGGTCTAAAGGCTAATGTTACCAGCTGGGTCAAGTCTTTCCAAGTGCCTGTCTCAAGGAAACCCAGGTTGTTATATTCCTGATAAACACAGCAAATTAAGAGTGACTTGACCCATAAGGGTTTTTTGAGCTTTGAACCAGCCATGAGTTCACTGATTACTTTGTCTTCCTTTTTCCCAGGTTCCCCAAAGGGGACTAATCACCATCTGGAAAAGAGGCCTGGATTTTTTCCTTTAAGTTCATGTCACATGACTTTCACCATGAGGTGTGCCCACAATAGAAGGTTGTGGAAAAAGTCCTTAACTTCTCAGACTACAGAAGAGATTTAACAAATATTTTAATTAATAACTGGATTTATGGAAAAGATTACCACATTCAATTTTCATGTTTTTGTTTTTTATTTGTAATATTGCTACTTCGGTTTTGGTACCGTGCTTCTGACACCACTGTGTAAAGAATTAGCTTTACAGTTTTGCAACAGTTGGACTAGAGGCCAAAGGAGATACATCAGACAAGAAGCTTGGAGAACAAGAACTGGGAGAACAAGAAGGCAGGAGAATGAAGACTCGAGAAAGAACAACCTTAACGGGAGCATGCAACCTTCTTTTGCCCATCTCTGCCCCAGGAGCCAGAGAACGAGCAAAAGCTTGTTGCCATTCCTGACAAGGTGCCATGGCATTCTGATATGACATTATAAGCAAAGTTTACAGCACTTCACAGGCTAGTACTCTGAGTACCATGACAAGTATCATGATGGGTATCATGACAGAAGCAATTCAATTTCAGGAAGCCTACAAATCTAACTTATTTTTTACATGGCTCTCTAATGGTCCTTCTAAGGAGTCAGCTCTCTCTGCCTGATCCTGTCTGGGTGTCACTGCCTCAAGGACAGTATAGGTACCTTGGAAGTAAACCAGATTATCCTCAGCCACACTATCCCTAGGATACGGGGATGGTGGGGCACCAAGCCCTAACCGGTATGTGTACAGTCCGCTGGGCCCCACCGCTGAGGCAGCACAACGTGCTTTGGAGCTCAAACTTAAAGCCCCTGGCCACGATCTTTTCACGTCTTCTTCCCCACGTGTAGCAGGAGGGCGGTGGGGACCTCCACCGAAGGGGTTATGTGAACTCCCCGAGGCTGCCCCAGCAGGGTGATGCCCCGCGGCAGGCGCGCTCCCCGCGGGGTCACAGGTGACCCCCAGCCCCGGGATGGGAGGAGGAGAGGAGACGAAAGGCAAGAAGACCCGGCGCTGAGCGGGATGATGCCGATGCGCCGGCCCCCGCTGCAGGGAGGCAGCCGTGTCGGGCACTGGAACCCGCCGCCCCATCCCCGCCGCCGCCGGGACGCGCTCAGCG
>VYXB01006401.1:223914-268672 GCA_013397135.1 Pachyramphus minor | reverse complement strand
CGGCCCGGCCTCCCCTTCCCCGCCCCGCTGCCACCGCCCTCCCGCCGCCCGCTCCCAGCGGAAGGCACCGCCCGCCTCGCCCGCTCCGCTCGAAACATCCCCGGCCCGCAGAGAACACCTTTCATCCCCGAGTGGACACGGGGTTTAGGGGCTCGTATTTCAGAAACTACTTCAACACCTCCACTCTGTCACTTTCGTGTTTCCAGTTGAAAGACGGGCTAAAGGTGCGGCGCCCCATATGCAGTGCAAGTTAAGAGAGTCTGTTGGGCATCCTCACTATCTGTCCGGTTTTGGACCATTTCGCTCTTACAGCTTTTAATTTGAAGTCTTTCACTGTGCTGAGCTTTCTCCTCAGTGCTGCCTGGCACTTGCTCATTACATCGAATACAATAATTTTAAAATTACACACGAAACCGGGCACAGGATGGTTTTCCAAGCACATGAGAATTCCTGTAATTATGCAAAAGGAGCATTTTGAATGCTGCCTGTGAAGAAATGTTGATGCAGGAAAGCTGGCTGGTATTGTCAATAACATGAGAGTGCAGGGAAAAGTTGTGGGTGAGCTCCCATATTCTGTTCATGTGGTGCATGCCTCCTTGTTTTGTATTTGGAGGTGAACACTTCTCTTTCTCCATCAGTTGCACAAATACAAATATCCACCCATGTAGGTGTGAACCAATCTCTTGCTCAGCTAAAAAAAAAAAAAAAAAAGGAAAAAATCAGTCTTCCCTTAATTCACTCATTCAGGTTGTGGCAGATTTTACAAGAGGAGGGGGTAGAACTGATTTATTACCTTGCCTCTCCAAGGTGGGATACCAGCTCTCTGTCTCTTCTGAATCAACTTCTAGCACAAAACTGGCATGGGGTGCCCTGTGTTTCCTACAATCTAGATATTGTGGGACAATTAAATCTACCCCACAACTGGAAACCTCTTCCATTATTCTGTTGTGGAAAATGCTTTGATGAATTGGAATTTTCACTTCAAAAATCTCTAACAACTACAAAATTTCTAGCAGCTGCAGGAGATGGCCACTTACAGAAAACAAGCAGATGTAAAAAAAATTTAGTTTTTGAAAAAAAAGTTATTTTCTTCTACCTTTTATTATTTGTGTCTTACAACAAGGAAGAAAACTGGTGAGAATCTCAACATTTAAGACATAAAATTGACCAGAATATAAAAATATACCACACAAAATCTTTCATTGTCATAAGAAGTGCTAAACTGGTTTAGTTTGCTGGCAGTACTTTTATGTGTATCTCTACATTGCATTATACTGATATCCCTCCCCTCATTTCAAGCTTACCAGTGATCTGTCAAGTTGTATATAGTAGCACATATAGTGACATCTAGTATGTTTAACAGGCTGGGTGTAGTTCATGCTACTGTTGTCCGTAATAGTGTATGGTCCCAGTTCTCTAAAATAATCTGGATATGAGAAGGATCCCTTTGAAATCAAAGGAAAAGAAAACATCTTGGGAAGAGCTGTCAAGGTGTTGTTGGCATATTGTAGAAACAACAAGTGAGTACGAAACTCCAAAATGCTTTTTGTGAAACTAATGAATTCCCATTGCTTTATCAGGAGAGACCCTGAACTCATATGCTGTCTTGTGGCTTCTCAGCACCACAGAAGGTCAGACCACTCTGTGTCTCCAGAGATCTTCAGAGGAAACTCTCAGCCTCTACTGAAGTTCATCAAGAATTAGAAAAAAAAAATCATAACATAGTAAAGTTGGTATTTGATCTGTTTTGACTATCTGGTTATGTTTGCATGCATGTCATTTTGAAAGCAGATAAATGGTTTCTCATTTTATGTGGAGGATTTCACATTAATGTTCCCATATAAACCTTTAGGTATCGAATAAGCCCCCTTAATTACAATTCCTCTTCCATCCTTCCCCCAGCAAGTTGTTAAATGCTAGTTTGGAGAGAAGACTATAAATAGGGCTCATACAGTGCAGTCCTGTACAGGCACCTACACAGTAATTTAGAATATATGGAAACAAACTCTTCTATCCTTTGTGAATAGTAAACTGCCATCAAAAATAATTTACTCATAAAGTTGAATTCATACAATTTCTTTTAGGACTGGGACCAAAATGGTGTGCCTGTCTGGTACCCAGGTTGCTAGTATTTGAATCATCATATTCAGTAGGAGGCAATAATGTGTTTTCAGACATAGTGTGTCATTAAGAGATTGCTCCAAGGCTAGAGAGAGGGACAACAGTTCAGTATATCTTGATTCCCAGCTTGGGGGTCTATTTTGAGTAAACATTTTATTCTCCATCACTGCAATGGCCCCGAATGAGTCTGAGCATAAAGAAGGTATGTGACAGTCTCGGTTACCGGGATTGGACAGACCTGACTGTCTCTCTGATCCTTGGTCTGCACACATGCATTTATTTAGCTAGTGCAACTCTGCTTAAAAACAGGTCATTTCCATTTGCTTTTAAGAGTGATTTCAAAGTGAAATAAACTGACTCTAACCACCATTGAGTTGATTTAAGATGTAACCAGGCTTCCTTAAATATTTGGAAATAGGTTTAGTTAAATTGATACATTTTTGTATATAAAATTTTAGGTGGTCAGCTAATAGATCTTTTCCATCTCTGACTTTTATTATTCTAGTTAGTTATGTTTAAACACTGGCATATGAGGGGATCTGGAATAGATTTTTTGCTGCATTTAAGATTAATTTATTCCATCTGTCCCAGGGAGGAAAAAAGAAACATTCAAAGGAAATATATAATTAAGATAGTAAGTAAAGCTACCACAAACTGTAGGTTCTCTTATTTATATATTTGCCCCATTTAATTCTGTTTTATTCTGGTCTTTCACATAATTATGGTGAAAAGGAGACTTCTCTGCATTAAATTCCAAGCATTTCAGGGATTTTAATGAATGAGGTGTTAGGTACTAGCCTTTACTTAGGTTTTCTCTGTAACCTGTACTTCACATTATGTCCTCTGTAGGGTTTCTTGTAAAAGGAAAAGTTAAGTTTTAATTACTTTCTTAAACTTACAAAGCTGTGGTGTCAGTTTAAAGATAGTAGTGAAAACATTTCTAGGTTAAATTTTCTGCAAATTTCAAGCCTTTCATTTAGCAGCAGTGGTCACAAGAACTTGGACACAAAAGTACCAGGAGATATCTTCAAAGATGCCAAAAAAGTAAAGCACTCTGTTGTCAAAACCAAATGCTGAGGACATGAAATTAGTGTTAGTCCTGCAGGCAGCTTTCTTACTCCTGGTTGCCTAGGGTCAGATCTAAAATAGGACTTAAGACACTTAAAAGAGGATGTAAAGCCAATTTTTATGACTGTGTTTAAATTTGTTACAAAGTAAGTCCTACACAGTGCCCGGTAAGGAGATATCTACCTTTCAGAGGAAACTTCCAATGTATCTGGTGCTGTATGTACAAATTGCACAAGGTTAACCATTTTAGCTTGTATCAGCAAAGTCAAGCATCCAGCTGCAACCTCCAGCTGCTATAATCTCTGTCCTTGCAGAAGCAAATACAGGCAGCAGAACCTCCTCCTCATCCATCACATAATGGTCTTAGTAATCGAGAACACAGTGCAGGAGAGTGATGGCTGAAACCTCGAGCTGAAGAGAGGCAGATTGGAAAGCTGCAGTATGAACTGCATTGGACCATACATGGGCTTAAACAGAAGAGGAAGCAAAAGCATCTATTTCCCTGATGAATCCACACTTAGATTCAAATTTCCGGATCTTTTCTTGTCCCTGAGTTTTATCTGCAGCAATATCATCTTTCCTGCACCAGCCTGAGGATCGAATATGAGCAAAAGTGTGTGGTAAGGTAGGGAGAGAGGAGAAAAATGTGTCTCTTTTCATGTAACTGGAATTCTGGTGATAAAGGCATTCTGTTGGGGGAAAAAAGCACTGAATTCTGTCCTTTTCATGCAACATTTGGGATCTCTCCCCTTTTCTGTGCAATTTCAAAAAGAAAGGAGTTAGATGCCACTGCAGTTCCTTCTGGCATCCTACTATAAATTAGAGAGTCCTCTTAGTTTTTGAGAGACAGACTGAGAACCTAGCTTATCAGAGGATTCAGTACCATAGACAAAGTCTATGGATGGGATTTTCATTCTCAACTAAAACTTTGCAAACAATGCTGTCTCCACCCTCTGCTACCTGACTCTGGAGGTAGAATCTCACCCCTAATAAAGGGTTCTGGATTCCACTTGTGACACTTTTTATCCTACTCTGGATGCTGCAGTGATGAACTTCCCAGTTTACAGAATCTGGCATTTATAGAAAAGGTTTTTTCCTTTAATGTTCCCAGTGGAAATTAGCACTCTGCAGGTCAAGGCTTTGTTAACATTCACTACTGGACTTAAGACACTGGGTTGTGGTTTAAAAAACTTGAGACAATTGCAGTTTTGGAAGGAGGAAGAAAATTATGGCTTGGCATGTGGTTCAGGCTTCATGCTAGGTCAGCCCTAGCAGCCCTGACTTTCAGACTGGTAAATGTTGCCAAAATATTTGTGGCAGTTTCTCACATAGACTGTTGGGTTGTTGGGATTTTGAAGGGTTATGATGAGGTCAGTTTCATTTGTGGTAGGTCTCAAGCCAGACACACAACCTCCTAAAATTCTACAATTTTGAGGTAAAGTACAACTATGCAATAAAAAGCTGTTTCTTCAAAACACCGTGACAAGGGTTTTCAGTGATGCTTAAGGGAACTTGGTTCCCAGGTCCCATTCTTTTAAGTTTCATTTGAAAACCATAGCATGCACACTCCTAGCAAAGTTCATGGTACAGTACAGCATACAGTACAGCAAGTATGCATTTTATAAGCAAATTGCTCTTTTTTGCTTGAATTCTAGTATATTAATATTTTTATGGAAAAATTCTAGCACTCAGTAACAACTGCTATAAAACCTTGACTATTTGGAATCCTTTTCTGTATCATCCTGAAGCCCAGAATTCAATGGGAGTACAAGGAGAAACACAGCTGTACTCTATCTGTGTGCAAGCTCCTGGTTGGAGGCTTGACCAAGTTGAGTGATGGAAAGTCCTTTCCAGGGGAAATAAGTCAAGATTACTCTGTATCCTGAACTATTAGGAATGAATCTTGCTATTACATTGCAATGACCCCTTTCAGACAGATCTTTCCAGTTGATGTAATCAGTGTTTTGTTGCATGTAGGTGCCAGGATCAGCACTCAAGCCTGGACTTTAGGGCAGTAGCTCTATGCCAAGCGATACTGAATCATCCCCCAAGCTCTGTGAGTGCACTCATCAGTACTGACATGCTAGATAAAGCATAAGAGACGAGCCTTTGCTCCAAATCTTTACCCAGCCCTTCCTGGTGTGAGGGGGTGTAGAAGAGCTTAGCACCAGTTTGGACAGCCCTGAAGGTGGGAAGCCTGATGTACAAGGGCTAGTGTCACTGTTGTCTGAAGGGATGTGGAAGTCATGCAGTTGAATTCCCAATTTTCTGGTCACTGGCGGGTGATACTGCACCTCTTCTTTGGTGTCCTACAAGAGAGAGCACCGGCACAATCCAAAAAAGGCTGTCTCTACCTCCTCTGGGACTGGAGACGGACTTTCAAGATATCGGTGGCTGGATATAGGCATACAAATTTGCACAGATTTCCATGTACTCTTAGCCCACTTGGCCAGAGACTACTCTGATCTATGCAGGCTGATGGATAGAGCATATAGTTGTCTTCTGTTAACTTTTTGAGGTAAGGAGGCAGTGCTTGAGCCAGAATATGAATTTGATGATGCTCAGGTGTTTGCATGGTTGATGGAAATGTTAAGAGTGTATTGGCACACTTCCACTAAAGCATAATGGATATGTTTCAGCTGACACATTTAAAGGAGAGCTAACTAGTGTCATGTCATGCTATGTGTGCGAAAAGTATACCAGGAAAGCAAACAGTGGACTTGGTGTCACTTTTATGAGACCAGTGAGACAGTTCTGGTTTCTGGTGAGCATTCCGAATCCTTCATATATACTAAGTGAATGTTTTTGATTTTCACACCTGTATAGGTAGCCATCACAATTCCTATTAAATGCAGTTTTTCATCAAATAGTATGCTTTACAAGGCAGATAAAATGTTTATTTTCAAGGACCAATCCTATATCCATCAGTGTTCAAAGAGGAAGGATTAAGCTCCTATGGCAGCAGCAGTAAATATTACAGCAGCTTTTACATGTAGACTCTTCTGAAAGTGAAAATGATCTTCAGGTTTTTTCAGTTTTCAACTGGTCATTAGTGTAAAAAAATTTTACTCCGGCAAGCAGCTACATTTAAAACACCATTTGATCTCCAAGGGAGATTTTATTTCTTAATTGTTCTACCACATGTTAAAAAATCCAGTTTTGAATTACCTGTGATACAAATGTTTAATCATAAGATTTGCAGTCTGATGGTCCTATTAGGTTTAAATATTTTTACTAAAACTCTTCATCCAGTAGCTGTGAATTTTAACAACTGATTTATCAAATGAACAGCAGGAATGCCTGTTTTATGCCTAATCTAAACAATGGTAAACATAGTGAAGTAGATCACAGAACTAAAACTTAAACAGTTTTTGCTAGAAGATATTTGATTCGCTTTCCACTTCTCAGATCTGTAAGCAAGAGTAGATTTACTGGTGTAGAGGGAGACGTTAAAGTCCCATTTGCTCTGTCTGGTGTAGGAGCTCCTGTGTTCAGTGGATTCGTACGGTCCTCATTTCCCCTTCCTTGTGAGACTGAGGCTAAGACTACTATATCCCTTCTCTCATGTCAGGAGCAGCCTTGTATGTCTATGATCTCTCTACCTGTGCTCAGAATATTAGGAGGCAATGACTGCCAATGACTTGTGAGTCATGAGTGTTTTGTTTCAAAGGCATCATTGCTGATGATCAGCATGGGGAGAGGCAGGTGCAAGAGAGAAATTGTGCTTGATATAAATGTGTGCGTGTGAATGTCCCGTCCCTGGAAATGTGCAGGACCAGTTTGGATGAGGCTTTGAGCAAACCAGTCTAGTGGAAGGTCATGGCAGAGGGGTCAAAACTAGGTGATTTTTAAGGTCCCAAATCATTCAATGAATCTATGATTCTACTAAAAACTGGCAAGGAATGAACACAGGGTCTTGTGTAAGAACCATAGAAAGAAAATCAGTGGGACTTAAGTAGAAACACTCTGCCCCCAAAATATGGGCTAGGCATATTTTTCATGTCCTATCACAGCAGGCAAATCATTGAAAGAATATAAACCTTCCCAGTTTTCTGGTTCATCCATTTGTACCATGGTGATCTTTTCTGGGAGATTATGGATCAATTTAAAGGTCTCAACTAAACTTGAAAGCTGCAACGTCCAGTGACCCACAGAGAATATCTCATTCTTGTGCTAGTAGCAGAGCTCCTCAGCAACTAACACTCAGCTAAAGGGAGGCCACAAATTCTACCCTTCTCTCCTGTCCCTGATCATGCATGTCCACCTGCTCATTTCCACGCTATCTGGAGAATTTGAAGAGCTGATCTGACTGAAAACCAGCCTGGACAAAAGAAGAAGTGGTTTATCCTTTCCTGGACAGATTCAGCTTCTGCTTGCACAAATTCCAGCAACAAGACAACAGAGAGGGACAGAACAGCATGGTTGTTAGTGGATGGCTCCTCCAGGCCAGAGAACAGGACCACAGCAGCCCAAATTCAGTTTAACTTTGGCTGCTGTTCTCAAACTGCATTGAAAGATTTGTAGAACTGTAACTGGGTCAATTAAAAGTATAAAGAGAAGAAATTTGGCCCAAAATTCCATTAGCCAGAAAGGATTATTAGAAAAGAAATTTGGATGCTATTTCTGTGGTCTGCAAGTTTTAACTGAAAATTACGTAAGTTTGTTGTCTTGTATAAATCAACTTTAAAAAATAGCTTTGATGTTCAAGAAACTTGGACATGTAATATCTGGCTCTGGTATTTTGCAAGAAGTACATAAAATAGCTTAAGACCATTAGTATTTTTTGTAAAGTCATTCTGCAGCTTGAGAACCATCTGCTTATTTCCTGAGCTTATTGCCTCCCATCTACCTTTAGTGTTTTGTATGGCTGCCCATCAGTGAAGGACATGAGTGCCTTTCCTTCGCACTGCAGTGCCTCCTGGATTCCCTGGCTGCTCTGCAATCTTCTTTTATTAGCGACTATTAGAATAGTTGTACTAGATCATATTCAAGATCCATCTAGCCCAGTATATATCTCATTCAATAGCCAAAACTGGAGTTTTAAGAAAAGCATAACTTCTAATGATACTTCCCTGATTTATCTCAAGTTGCAACGTTGATATGTAAGAAGGCCAGGGATCATAAAAGTGCATGAAGTGGATCAGAACATAGGTACACTTATTCCACCTCTTATCATGGTAACACTTTGGCTATGAGAATATGGCTGATTTGGTGACTGCTACATGTTCTAGCAGCATTGTAATATCATCTCATAGCTAGTGGTGGGGAAAAAAATCTTAACAAAACAAGAAAGCTGTCTTGGTAACAGTTACACGCTGTTTGCATTCCCCATGGAATTCTGCACTGTGTAGGTGACAGAGCATCTAATGGCTGTTGTCCTCAGCTCTGATATGTCTCAGTCAGAGTTTTGTGATGTAGCAAAACTTGTTGATGAATCTGCCAAAACCTCCATGTTAGTGACTGGCAATGACACTGCCTGGAGCTGGCCTCCAGTGACTTATAGGTATCATCCTGTAAATGGATCACTGTAGAAGACACATCAAGAAGCAACACCCAACTATCAAAGCCACCAATTGCACCACTCAGCTCCAAGCTATTTGATGCACAAACCTGCCCACAAGTGCAAGGAAAACCATGTATAATTAAACATTCTGCCTTTCAGGAAGAAGAAGCTCCTGTTCACCACAGTAAGGTTGAAATGTATCTTCTCTCCATCATGCTACAGGATTATTTGGCCTGGCTCTGCAAGGTCCTGCTTAGTCCCTCTGGCCCACTGCCTTATTTCCCTTTGGTCATAGGTGGAATAATAACATCAGTCTGGCTCCTCTCTTGTGGCAGTGGAGAGGAGGAGATCTAAACTCTCATTTCTTTCCTCACCAATTATTTTACTTATTCCTATAAAATTTCACATGGCTGATCTGCTGGGTGTATGGGGGCTGTGTGATCCAGGGTGGGAGGGATGTGCTGACATAGAAAGACCCATAAGCCACGGAATTACAGAATCACAGAACATGTCGAGTTGGAAGGGACTCACAGGGATCATCGAGTATAACCATTAGCCCTGCTCAGGACTGTAAAGCCTCCATAGCCCAGGAGAATGCAAGTTGTATTCAAATTTTTAAGTCACACCAGCTCTCAAAGATGAAAGAAAAAGGTCTATTGTTGTACCTTCTGCTAAATCTACTTAATAGGGCTCTTATGAAAACAGTCACTGCCATAGTATAACAGGTAAAATCTTTACAGGTGAACTTAGAAATAATGATGCAAATGAGAGCATTTATTCTAGTAGTCAGGATCAGTTTTTGCAATGCAGATGGAAATTAAATAGAAAAGTTTCTTTCTAAACTTACTTTTTTTCTCTGCTGATTGCTGGATTTTCCCCCAGACTCGGGCCCATGAAGCTCACTGGCAAATAGGTCCTTTCGGAGAGCCCAGATGGGCAGTAAAAGGATGTCTTGAGAAAAGGTTTTCAAAAGCTTATCTCAGAGGCACCTGATATGTAGCAGCTAAAAGAAGGACAATAACACGTGTAAGACACTCTTAATCCAAATCCCAGTAATGGAGTTACATGATAGGCTGCAGCCTCTTGCCTCTTAATTTATGAAGGATCAAGTGGTATTACAGCCAGTCTGCTATGCATCATAAAGTGCTCATCACAGCATGTCCGTGTGTTAAAAAATGCCTCTCCACAGAGAATAGGGAATAAATTCATCATCTCTCTTTAAGTAGCTATTCGAGGAAGCTGATCAGCATGTTCTTGTCTGAGGAATGTTGTTTATGCTCAAAGAAATGGTGGGTGACTTACACGAAATGGTTTAGATATGGATTCCGAGCAAAATGGAAATTCATGAAACCACTGGAACACTTAATGTTCATTGTCTGAAAATGTACTGTTAATCCTAAGGCAACACTATTCATTATTTTAATCTGTTCAGAAAATGGTACTACTATGTAAAAATATTAATTTTCATTTTAAATATATGCACCTCTTTTATGTCTGTGTGCATGTTGGCGCTTCTGGGAACTGTTACTGCATAGTGTTCTGGATCTGCGCAGTAGTTCTTCAATATGCACTATGAATAGCATTCTGTGTTTGCAGGACTGATCTCATAAATAGTTCCTTTTCAGATATTTTCCATGATAATGCTGTAGATATGAAGACTGCAAAAAGTCCTAAGAAAAACTTAAGGGAAATCCCCCCCCAAAGTCTCAAAACTTATAAATATTTTATTCCAAATCTGTCAAAGGAAAAAGTCAAATACATTATTTTAAGCACTTGCCTTTGCTCAAAGAATGTGAAGGTAAGTTCTGCAAGTTGTTTCTGCTTGCCCAGAAGTTGCTCCCATAACTACTTCTCAGAAGTTCTGCTTGTGTAATAATGATAAAGATGCCAGCTGTATTCATCTGGGATTTATGAAATAAAATATCATGCCAAATTTAGACAGTAACTTTCAATCCTATTCATTTAAATTTAAGTGTCTACATGAGTGTTTACATTCCCACATAAAACTGATGGGATTTTCAATGCTTACTGTCAACTGGCAATGCAGATGCCCTGCATTGTTCAAAATCTACGACTCTTTTATTGCTCTATATATGAGCCATTAGTTCAAATGTTGATTATAGAGGATAAGGAAGCTCTTGAGCATGTAAGAAAGGGATGGAGTGGTTAATAGAAAAGCAGAGAATGCTCTTACACTATCCAAGGTTACACCATTACTCTATTTTCCTCCAGTTTTCATATAATTTGCCATCTTTTGTCCTTTATTTTGGCTCATGTCCCTAAGGAGATTACTTTCTTAGAAGTATGTTTGTTTTTTTTTAACTTCCAAAGCTTGACCTCATTTAGCTCATTTTCAGTATTCCTACCCTGTTTGTTCATCTTCCTCAAAATGCCACTGTTTTTCTTGGTGCTCTCAGGAAGTCACAGCAAAAGTGCCTCTTTCTATGAGTTTCAGCATCCGCATATTGTCCTCAGAAAGACAGTTGAAGTTTGGAGAATATCTAGTATAAGGCAGTACAGGAGTACAGGACAATCTGTACTGCTATAAACAAAGGCTATGTCACCTTTTTTTTCCATTCTACATCTGCACAAGTCTGTGAGAAACATGGGAGAAATATTTTTTTTTTTTCCAGGGAACTTAATGGTGTTAACTTCTAGATAAAAACGTCAGAGGCATGAATCATCAGCCCAGAGGACAAGCACAGGATAGAGGAAAATCTTCTGCTTAGGGAAAAATTTAGAGGAAGTTATTGTCTGAAAGGAGATTTGAAAGAGTAGAAGAGAGATTGTCTCTCTGTGAAAGCAGGGATCTGTTCATCGAGTGAAGACGTGTATGCAGCTCCATTTTGTATTTGAGGGAAACAGTGACCTTAGCAAGCAGCCATCAAACAGAACGAATTTTGCTTAATATTAGGCACTCTTCTGTTAGGTGAAGTAGCTTAGCTGACCTGGTCATCTGTCCTCCTTAGTCAATGGAGAAAGACAGGCACTTTCAGGGTGATTGATTCACACTGCATGGTGTCTCTCTTCGTTATTGAAGAAGAAGACTACACATGGGTAGTAGGGAAACTGCGTCCAGGCTTATGATAGTATTCTTTACAGATATTTCCAAATTCCTCATTCTCGAAGGACCTTCATAATGCTACCTATAAACTGCAGTTAATGCAACTGTCTTAGCATACTGCCCTCTTATGCTAGATAAATGTTTCTTGTGGGATAAGATCATTTATCTGAGGTAGAAGAGTTTCTTTTAGTAACTATTATAGTTACTGTGGTTGCAGTATCGTGAGATCACCCGCATGAAGAAAATGTTTATTGGATTGTTTGAGTGATTGTTTCCTTTCCTGTATTTTTGCCAAAGCTTTTGGGCAGTGGAAGAAGTAAATGGACCAAAAAAGTCTTATTCACCTCCCCACCCACATTGTCAGCCATGATTATATCAACCGTGACATAATAACATGTTTAAACATTCTGTAAGTCAGGAAGAATTTTAATGGGTGATAATGGTGGAAGCTTATAGTGTAGCTTGTGGCTAATTTTGCAATGATTGTGGAAAGTGTAGTAGATGGCTCAGCAAACTGAGTGTGGGCTCTAGATTGTTTCAGCAGCCAACAAAAAACAGCAGTGGTTTACAGTCCAATAACTATATAGTGATTTATCTGCTGTAATTTCTCTTCTACTGTGAGTGACAGAAGAACATAGCCATATTTAGACACCTTGTAGGGGAGGCAAAAGGCTGAAAACATAAGGAAGCCAACCTCCCCACAGAGCACTTGCCTGAAGATTGAGGAGTTTATTGAGGTCTGTGGCTACCTAATATTTACACAGTGCTAAGAAGATACAAAGAGCTGAAAGAATGTTGCTTTTGTTGTTTCACATATGTTAGTAAATCTAAAAGGCTTTCAATCCTGCTGCTAATCTGATATCTTTATCTGCAAATAAAGCTCAGTTTCAACAGCATCTTCAGTAGCAGAATATTTATTTAGTCTATAACAAGAGACATTGCTATTTGCTTTTCTCACAGATCTGGTTATAAGGGGAAACCTTTCCATGATATTCATCATACTGTTTTTTGAACTATTTTTAGAACTGCTTCTCAGTTACAGTTTGGCTTTCTTTTCTTTTTCCATTCAATTATGAAATGTATGGAGGCCAGCCCTCACTCCTCTGCATCTCAGGTTGGCAAAAAGCCCTTGAACAGGAAGGACCTCCCCCAATTTTGAGAGCCCTGCCTAGGGGAAAAGGGCTGGGGTATCACTGTGGCTGTTGCAGTTAGACCCTTGGCTGCAGGCTGCCTGTCTGCTGCCCTCATCAGCACTGGAGACATGATGCTGGAGGACTGGCTGTGTGCTGGGAGATCTCCCTCTCTCCCATGTAGCAGAGGTTCTTGGAGAAGATTCATGGGTAAGTGGTCCAACTGCTGAAGTTTAGGCACCCAGGCTTGGAAACTTATCCCTCTGGACTTGCTTCAAACTCAGGGAAGAGAAACAGGCCCTCTGAGTCACCTCTAAAGGAATTTGTTCCCTTCCCAGGGAATTCCTAGGCAGCATGTTTTTTTGCAAGTAGGTGGTATCTTAACTAATTTCACCTCTTAGAGATAGTGGAATCAATAGCCTGTATATTTACCTGCAAGCTGGATTTTGTGCCCTAAACCAGAAAATTCACGTGATTCGGAGTTAAATGGTAATGACCAAAGAAGCAGTTTGTTGGGATGCTGAGTTGCATGTATACTGTTATTACATGAACCTTTATCAATCTTCATGGGTCCCCAGTCAGTTCCAGCAGGGTTGCCAGGGGAAACAGAAAGCAACTGCAAAGAAGCCAGATATGGTGTGATCAGATGTTACTGGCATTTATCTGAATTTTATTTTACAACAAAATCTCTAGAAGTCATATGTTTCAGAATTCCTGGAGGCAGTCTAGTTACAGCAACTCAAGAGCTACTTTGTAGTAAGAATATCTCTCTTTAAGTGATGGGCTTTATTTTCCACTGCTTTGAAGATAGAAATGGGAAAGAGACGATTGGGACTACTTGTAGAGCTTTAGAAATCCACTTGAGCATTTGTCAATGGGATACTAAGCCTGTGTGCTAAAAAGCTATCAAGTACTTCCTTTCCCACTTTACAATTAAATGTCCTTAATGTGACCTGCACTCCTGTGTTGCTGACAGACATCCTTGTCTGACATATTTCCATCCGTTTCTGTGGAAGGAAGATGTTGGAAGGTATGTCTGCTCCAAGGAATGGAGCATAGTACTGAGATTCACCAGCTATTGGGGACACTCCCAATCCAGGGAGTTTATCAGTTCAAGTCCTAAATCACGCTGACTGAAGTCATGTAACACTGCATCTGAAACAAGGTTTTTGAAACTGGGTGTTGTGCCATGTGAGCACAGACTTCTTTGGGACCAGAGCCACATAATATCCAGATACCTTCCTCCCACCTGCACAGAACTTCTGTGAAGAAAATTAGCCCTCTTCCAGCTGAAACCAGGACAGGTTTACATTAAGGGGTTCTCTCTAGGCATCTCTAGCTCCTTTAAGCTTCTGCTTGAATTTTTTCATGCTTATGCAGCATATCACATCCCTAACAGATTGGATAATCTGGCCCTCAATGCCAGTGAGAAATCAGTGTTTCAGCATATCACATCCCTAACAGATTGGATAATCTGGCCCTCAATGCCAGTGAGAAATCAGTGTTTGACTTTGCATGAGTGGTCACATGGTGATCATCGATCTCCATAATGAGGACATTCCACCTATTCTGCTCTGTGCTTTCTAGTCGCTCCTAGTCACCTGCTTTTCTATATTACACAAGAACAGGATTATGACTGGGAAAAAAAGAAATCTAGAATCAGTCTATAAATAGCCAAAATCTGATTGTCCTCATGAAAATAGGCTGCATGTGTATATATATACACACATGATAATATATATATATATATTAGGTTCTTTCTTAGTAACGCTTAGTAAAAATTTACAAATAATACATAGGCAAGTCCACATGACAGAGGGGTGTAAAGTGCCTATATCTACACCTCTGTAGAGGAGAAACAGTAATGGCAGGAGGGCACAGGTGTGACATCAAACTTGGCATCTTTGATCTTGACCACAGTCTTGAAGGGTTAGTGTGGTAAGCTATTATGTAGCCAGAACAATGGCTGAGGATGATAATTGCCTTGTCATTCCACTATTAACTTTGTTACAGCTGAATTAAAACATGGCTTGGAAGAAGGCTGATAGAAACTAAGAAAAAACTCCACAAAAATGGAGGTAAGGAGCAGGAAGAAAGTGGGGAGAGAAAACTCCTATATATAGGAAGCTGATGCAGGAAGTTTAACAAGTTAGGGACTTTTGCAGGGGTGTGAAAGTCATTTGAGATGAGTTCTCACTCACAGAGACCTTATTCTGATCTCTCCTGATTTTCTCATCTATCACCTACATAAGGAAGGACTCAGACATGAGGAGCACAGCATTTCATATCTTTTATTAGACCCAATTATTTGTTTTTGTTTTTCATGAAAAGTTCTCTATCCATAGACAGAAAAACCTGCTGAAATTTCTAGGAGGTGGGAGTACTTTGTAGGACAGCTGCCTACAGGCATGAATATACAAGGAGAGCCTGACAGTTTTTATTTCTAGAAAGATCCTTCTAGCGACTGTTGTCATTGCTGTTCTCTTCTCTTTGACAGAAAGGGTAAATATGACCATGGCTCTGACTCCTGGGCACAGAGCAGTCTGCCTGCATCCCCACACTCCAGTGGCTTCATGCCATTAACCTAATTGTATCAGACATTGGAACCAGTGAAGCCTTTAACTTATATCTCTGCTAAAACTATATTAAACTTTGTAAAACTGAGCAATCCAAAAAAGTTTTCTACAGACTCCTTTATTAGTTACTATATTAAGGAACAGATTGTGAATCTACTGAATTTGGTGCAGGTCTAGGCAGCAGCTGGCTTATAAATAGAAGAAAAAATTTAAGCAATATGTCCCATCAAATGAATGTTCCTATAACTGTGTTATAAGTATAGACTAAAATAAAACTGAAATTAATTAGGAATTTAAATGATAGTAATCAGACTGGCATTCTCACCTCTACCCATATACCAGCTTTCACTCTATGTGCATTCTCCACTTGCAAAATCTGAGGCATCTGCAAGTCACAGAAAACTGAAAATTATTGGTATGACAAAAAGGTGCCATTTATAGAAACTCACTACATATTTATTATTTATAGTTTTCCATTCAATAAACACAATTCCTGCTACAAAAGGCAGTGATGAAATATAGTGCCATTATCCTTCATTTGTTCCTGATGCCATTACCATGAGACTTTTGCTTCTTTCCTCCAATGGTTTTTGGAGTAAATGACACTTCTTATAGAGGCATCAGCCACCTGAAGAACATTTTAACTCTGGTTTCATTTTACTCTGGTCACTCATTTTAATTCTGGTTTCAGAAATTAATTAAAAGTGTTTTCTGATAGTATAGCTGTTCACAATTCGTATTAGTTGGTGCTTTGAGTTCTTTTCTTTTTTATCCATTCCACTGTGGCTTCTTCCTTTCCTTTTTCCCTTTTTTTTACAAAAAATTTATACAAGCTGAATATTATTAGTTCAGGTTATCATCCTGTAGTGATCAAGTTGAGGTATACTTAGCCAGAGACTCCAGCTGGTGCAGGGCTGTGCTGTCCCCCATGTTATATGCTCCACAAGGCTTGAGTGGGAATGTATATGCAATAAACCATGCCCAAGTCCAAGATTTTTCATCCCTCTCCATTATAATAATCTCCTGTGTTATCTGTAGTTACACCAAACAAATAATTTTCTAGGAAAAACAATTTTTTTTGCAGGGTAATTTTGAAATCTAGGCATACTACCTTTAAACTTTGGGTAGTTTGTCCTGCTGAGATAAAAATACATGGTCCAGCTCATACACATTAGGCATTCTCCTTCTTGTAATAAGAAACAGTATTGCTTATTAAAATGCAAGGGCTTTACAGAGGTGGTACTTACTCCCCTTTCTGCCTCAACCCACCAAAAAAAACAACCAATAAAACCAAACACAACTACAGAAGAGATTGAATCAAACTAACAGAAGGGATTAAAAACATCTAGAGTAATGACAGCACAATTCTAATCCCAAGCAGACCCCAAGAGAAAAGAGCTTCTCGTGAGGCCCATGTTGGTTCTGAAGTCTGGGTTACAAGCAATTTATTTGTAAATGACCATGCGAAACTCTCAGGTATTTTATGATGGAAACAAATCCATGGATTTTTTCTCCTAACCTGTGCTGATCTGTGCTAGTGTGTTCCAGATTTTTGGCTACAGTGAATGTGTGTAAATTTCTTGAATTATCTTACCTATACTGGCTCAGGACCTAGACTTTAAGAGCTACCGTTAGGTGGAACAGGTCCATGGCATCATGCAGTCCTAAGTAGCCTGTGATTGTTCACACTGGCTCTGTGCTTTTTAGCAGTTTTAGCTTGTACCTGCTAGCACTCCTCTAAAAAATGCCCATTACAAGTTGGGCAAGAACACAATCTTTCCAGCTGGCATTAAAGGCAAAGCCAGATATTCTGTGGTAAAAAGAGAACTTATTTAGGTAGATGTAACCCATGCTACCCATGAGTTACCCTCAGAGCCAGAAGTCTGACCTTTCACTATCTGATGGACCTGCACAAATTTAGCCTCACATGCCACTGGTGGCCATTCATACCACCTAATCTAAACTATTCTGCAGTTCAGCATCACTACAGGAGTAACAGTTGTGGTACTGTGTGTGAGAACAACCACAGAGATAAACAGCAAGATTACAGCAGATATTTGCAGGGTTTTCTTTAAAAAAAATAAAGTTGAAGAGCAAGAAACAGGAAGCTTTCTATAGGTTTATAAAAGTAAGGACTAACGATGCATGAGCATCAAAAATTCTTTTCACAAACAGTCTTCTGACTGTCAGAGCAAATTTCTATAACCTGTGTTTTCTGTTTGCTTTGTCTAAATTTTGAAATGAATTTGCTGTCTTATAAAACAGTGGATTTATCAACATCTTACTTGGCACCTGGAAGTAGAAATATTTCCCATTGATCTCATTGATGTTGGCTGTTAGCCATGAATTTTCTTCAAAAGCAAATTCTGAGTTCATAATTGTGAGTATTCAGAAGTTCATATCCCATTACTGAGAGATATTTCCTCAGTCAGAGAATGATCCCAGGAGAGCCATACATCCTAAACACCTTGAATCCTGGACATAAAAATTTACATTGAGCAGTTCAGAAATGAGATACAGAAAATATTCATTCATAAGAAACATTTGATGAGTAATTTCTTATAGCAACAATTGAAAACTCACTCTTCATTCGTGTGGTGCTTGCACCAAAAATGTTGTGGGAAACTCAGAGTACGTAGCCCCTGTTTATTTTATGTCCTGGGACCTCAGTGCTGCACTGGGGAGTTCAGTGCAAGCCCAGCCATGTACCACCGGTGCTACCTCCTGTGGCTGAGAATGGTGGGAAGCAGTGACTTCATTTTCTTCCCTTTGTTTATCCAATCTGATTTCATACCACTAGTAAAGACAACTGTAGTAATCTCTACAGATTTATCTAATAATACCACCACAACGGAGAGGTTTATACAGTTTTATACCTTTCGTGTACGAATCAATGAGCTACAGAAATGCCTGAGCCCAGCGAATTGTTATCTCAGTATGTGACAGCGTGGGTAAAAAATCAGCCCGCTAAGAAGCTCATGTGCGCAACGGTACGGTCGGGAATCTAATGCGATAACTCTGGAGGTCAAGGCTTCCATCTAGTGGTAAAATTAGAAGGTGCAAAAGGAACAGATCACGGGAATGGTGATGGTCGAGGTCCTTCTCAGCATCCTCCTTGTCCCAAGCTGTAACTGACTGAGGAGAAGAGAAAGACAACAAGAAGAAAAGCCGGGAAACCCCCAATATCTCCCAGGCTTGGGACAAAAAGTTTAATTTAGGCAAGAATGGAATACAACTCTCTGGAGTGGGTGCTACCTTTTACTTAAAACCAGGCAGAACACTCTGCAGATGTTCTGGTAGTAGTCTGAGTACTGCATGAGCTGTGAGCCTGATACACAGTCTCAGGCATAGCATGAAAACAAAGCCTGGCCTCTGCACAGTAACCTGTATTTTAAGATTTCATTTTTCAGGAAAAAAAAAAAAGCATCTGTCATGTAGAGTGAGGAGAACAACATTTTCCAGGTTATGATTATCCTATCTAGCCCCTCACAGTCTTTTTTCTCTCACATGGTTTAGAATGGTTCATAATCACTTCTGCAAGGATATGTCAATGAAAGAGAACAAACAGGGCACTTCTTGGAAAATATAATGACATTATAGGCTCCACAACAGCAGTAAACTCTGTAAAGAAAGAGGTCTGTGACCTTGCAAAGGTTGTTTTTGCAAAATTAGCCTACCTTTTTCCCCCCTGACACCACCTCAACACCCTCAAAAAAAACCCCTTCAGCTACCACAGAACAATTCTTGTTATCCAGAGGCACACATCCAGACACACTGTGGAGGAATCTAAGTACATATTTCACAAGCACATCAATAACCATAACTATATTCACTATTCAAAAAATGAAAAACAGTGACACTTGAGTGATAAAAAATAGTGTTCTGCACACTGTTGAAGTCAATAAGGTGAACTGAAGTGAATTAAATTGAAATATCAACTCAGTGTCTGCTGCCTCATGTTTTCAGACAATTGGATTTCTTTTTATGCAGGAAGAATTATAGATGATAGATTGCAGTTCATTTCCACTGCAGCAAATTCTTCTGGATGTTCCTGTTGTATCTGCTTAGCTCCAGTGAATGTGTTAAAGATCTTCCATGAGGTCCTTTCTGACTGTGTTTTGGCTCAGAAATGCAGTGACCTTTGCTTGCTGCCAACTCTGGCAGCTATTTGATCTGCTATTTTGGCTTGTGCATTTCTGTAACTATCACAGTGTCCTGGAGATGCTTTTCCTGAATAATAGTTTCAGAAAAAAAAAATCACAAAAGGAATGCTGGTTACCTCAGTCCTTTCCATTTTGATGGCCCCTTTCAGTTTGCCCTGATGCTCAAATTACAGGCATGTAAGACTCAGCTGTTTCAGTTCACTGGGGTTCACATAAATATTTCCTTCTGTTTCAGTTAACCTAGTTTCACTTCCTCTGGCCTGGAGATCTTGGGGAAAAACATAGTTAGCACCGCTGTATTTTGCCCACCTTGGGTCAAAAGCATGTTCTGCCTCATTTCAGGGTGCAGGTATAAATCTCGATGTTCCTTTGCACATAGCCTAAAAAGTTTGTGAATTTAAAGAGTAGCTTAGCCTGGAAGGTATCCTTTGGTTTTGCAGATTACTGGAAACACCTTGCTAAGCCGCAAACCCATTTCATCACACATGCCTGTATCTCAGGATTTTTTTCTGATCTGACTGAAATCTCACCCAGCTACCTCTCCTAAGACTTCAAGTTGCTTTAAGAACATGAGTAGATAAAGGTTTAATTATTTTTGTCTTACTTTTTTTAGTATTTTTGGTGAGTCATCTAAAATGTGAACCCACTGCAAGCAATTTCTACCCCAATTGTCCACTTTTGCAAGTTGCCAAAGGGCTTCATGAAGACTTTTTGAATCTAGATATCCCAGAAGCCTGTGCCCAACAGGCTGGCCAAAAAGACCAACAGGTCTTTTTGCAGCCTCTGTGCAGCCACTTCTTTAGAGTGATATTTTTCTCCTCATATTTAGATACCACATAATAGGTTAGCTACTGTGGAAGATAATGTTAACTGATTCAAAATTCTTCCAAGGATCTAAATGAGCTCTCTTTGCCCCTGCAAATAGCTGTACCTGTGTGTATGATTTGACTGTTCACAATGCTCTTTGAAGTTTAGCTTGAAAGTGATAGGCAAGGCCACGTAGCCTCATCTTCTCTTTTCCCAATCCTTTAAATGTGTCTTACTGAATACAGACTGGCAGGGCTGCATTACAAAGGGCAGTGGAAGGGTAAACAGGTGGGAAGTGAGTAGAGGTGGAAGATCAAACTGTCCAAGGAGAAAAAATTCATATTTACCAGCAACTGTATTTTCTGCTAAAACTGGCAAATGAGCAAGAACAATGTCGTGGGTTAACCAGGGATCAAAACTTTTTTTCTCGAACTCCCCCCTTCACACAATTACTATCAGTTGAGAGAAGTTTTATACAGACAAAACAGAGGCTTGACTTAAGGGATATAATACTATGATTTATTACTAGAAAGATAAAAACTAAGAAATCACTTATACTACACCAATACTAATTAAACTTACTTATCTTATGGAATAATATATACTACAACAGTACTACTTAAACTTAGCTTATCTTATGGAAATAACATATATTATAACACTACTACTTAACTTATAACACTAATTAAACTAAGTTATGAATAAAAAGAATATCAGATTGCTATATACAAATTTAGTCTCTTTTCCTTGTGGAGAGTTGGACGGTTGGCCGGCTGCTAGATGTAACAAAAGCATTTCTCCTAGCTTATTCCAGTCTAAGAGAAAGGTATCTTCTTTTGGTAAAGTATTTACAAAAGCATTTCTTTCTCTTCTGTATTAGTCCAAAGAGAAAGAAAGGTTCTTCCTTTAAAACAGTTGCTGNTGGCGGCTGAATTCTTACTGCGACACACACCTTCTCTTCCGTTTTCTTAAATATGTCATTAGCAGAGGCGTTACTAGAACTTTTGATTGGCTTTTTCTCCGGAACTATACCTGGGCCTGACCATTTCAGCCCAGAGGGGGCTGGTAACCCACGACAAACAACATGGAATCTGATTTCTCTCACTTCTTTCCTGACCACTCAGAGAGAGATGGTAAAAACTGCTCCTACCAAATTGGATTAATAAGCATCCTATTTTGGGTTGCTTCTCTGCAGAGAGCTACTTGTTATCAGTAAAACCTTTTTGATTCTGACAGTGCTTGGAGTGATAGGAGCAGTTGCTGGAGCAGACAGCTGGTGATGTACACTCAGTAGTGATGGTATTGTAGGATTAAGTTCTTGTAGGGTGCCATCACAGGTGCCATTACATCATTTTAGGTGCTACATGCTAAAAAGGTCCTTTCTGGCTCCTTTTGTCCCTTAACATGACCAGAATTCCTTCAATTTTGCAGTTGCTGGAGGTGATGTACTTAGAGATACATTCAAGAAACTTATGCAAAAGATAATAATCCCCTTTTATTAATTATTTTGTGGCAGCAGAGGCAGGGGAAGAATAGGACCACTGTGCTTTAGGCTATATTCAGATAAATTTTTCCCCAGAGACTCTGTGATCTGAGCAGAAAAAAAGTTAACATGCTAAAAAAAACCCACTATTGGGAAGTGCTCTTCTCTGTCTTCTCATCCTCCCTAAAGCTCATATAATACCTCAGTTGTACTGAGTCTCTCCTTGTCAGATATCCCAACCAAACTGCTCCTTTTTTGAGTCTCCATTTAAATTAACCTTTGCCATGTTTTATGGGGTTAGCAGAACAGGAAGAAGATAAAAATTGAAAGTAGGGATCCAAGACTGCCTACAAAAAAGTCTGTAAGTATTGTGAATCACCCTTGCCTGGAAATGACTGATATGGTCTGGCAACTCTGTAACTTATCAGAAGACTTTCCCTTTTCATAAATCCTCCTATGAACATCCTTTGTGGGAAGGATAATAGTGTATTAGAATTCAATTGGAATGAGAAACAGATGATCCAGTTAAAGATCAAGACAGATAGGTCACTTAAATGTTTGCCTTCTATAAACTAATTTGAAGAACTGCTGCTTACAACATCCATTCCTCATTGAGCTATGATGAAAGAATGTTGGCTATTTATCACATTTGCCTGCCAAATACTTTATTAATGGCTGATGGATGTGACAGGCAACAAGCTAGACATCACAGTAATTCTTCAGCCATCTTGGGAACAAAAGGCTCAAGAGGCGAGACAATATGTAATTCAACAAAGGCTAACAAAGCACTGAAAGGTCCTAACAGAGTTTCCACTAAAAAGACATGAATTCTTCCAATGAAACAAGCAAGGCCAACAGGTTGTCCCTTGACCCCATGTGACAGAAGACAAGACAAAATTCCCTTGTCAAGCTTGTCACAGAGATGGAGTTCTTAATGATAGCAGGGTTGTTTGAGGAAACAAAGGGAAAGAGCAGGCTAGATACATCAGGGAATAAGTGTGGTAACCTCTCACCCTCTGAACATGCTGCCAGGCAACAGCTGTAGACATAGCTCTAAAGCAGGGGGTGTTTTGCTACAGAGCATCTTATTGCTTTGTCACAGGATGTACGCAAAACTTTTACCAACAGTGATGTCAGGATAAAAAATAAAAAATAATAATAGTAAAAAAGGACTGATATCTCATTATTGTAATCATTTTCTATGCATTTCTCTGTACATGAATGGCATTTCTTTATTTTCTCATGCCTGATAGGAGCGCAGTCACTGCTTTTGTTGGTCACAGTCCATGCTTATGCTGCGATGAAACCTATTCAGTGAATGAATTTTTTCATGTGGTGAAAATTTATGGAGAATATGTGGATTCTAAGTCAAATGGAAACACTTAGATTAAAATTTAGATTAGATGGAAAGATAATATTCCAGATTCACCAAAAAATTGTATTCATCCTCTGATAGTAGACTCAATGTTCTGACTCAGCTGGTTTTGCACATCAGTGTTGTTTGCGATGGCTCAAGCATGTATAGTTAAAGAACAAGATTAACATTAAACCTTACATGGGCAACACAGAGAGATTTCATTGCATTTACATCTAAATCAGCTCAAACAATAATCTTTATCTTATTCTTGAGAAAATGATTTCTTCAGTTTAATGCCCCAGAGAAGCAATCATAGATATTTCAAATGCATGGTATCAAAATTAATCTCTTTTCCTGTAATTTGAGAACTTCTTGAAAGAGGAAGACTACCAAGCAGTTGTTGATTCCAGTTTTGGGGAGGCAGAACTCTTCCAGTCTGTTACCTTCATGGACTGAAAGAGAAGAAGCAACCACTCTTGAGGATTCTTCTTTGCTTTATAACAAGGTCTATTTTTCTTCCATCTTCCCTTTTAGTCAAAGAAAGGTAGGAACCTGTGATATTGTGCCTCTAATAGCGGATGTTTCCTGCCACCTTCCAAAAGCACTGACATTCAGCACCTAATGTGGGATTTTGGAATGCACCACCATATCATATTTTTCAAGTACATGATCTTTGAAACTGTAAGTGCCATCCCAAGATGTTGTTTTTTTTTTTAGTTTTGGTTGTTTTGTTTTTTTTTTAGTACTGGGCTATGGTCTCCACATTCCTGCATTTGTTGATTTTCTCTTCAATATATAAGAGATCATGTATATTTGTGTGTCTGTGTGTGTCTGTGTGCCTTTGCAGAATTACAAGGGAATATATGAAATCGTAAGGGTCTAGGGAGCAAAGTGTTGATGCCTGCTGTGACAAATTGTTTGCTCTGTTCTCCTCTGTTTTGGACTCTCTCACTTAACTGTCTCCAAACAATCTACTTTTTATGCAGCTATATAGGCATAGCATAGTTCAGAAGAGACTGAAAACTGCTCTCTAGTTTCTGAATTAGCTAAAATAACACAAGTCTCAATAACTTTACTATCTACTCATATATTTCATGTGTGGATTTTTTTTCCTTTAAAAGCAAAGGAAGTGTTTTCCTTTAAATTTTTTTAAAATATGATAAAATGTATTATCCGAAGTGATACAATACAACAGCTTTATGATAGAGAAAGAATACCTTGTCATCTACAGTTTGTCAAAGGTTTTCTTCTTTGACATCAGAACCTTACTTTGTTTCAAGGATGATTTGACATTCCTTTGTATCTTGTCACTTGGATGAAATGTAACTATCAAGGAGATAGATTGTATGTATGTTATTCTGAAGATAACAATGCATTTTGACAAAGATATTATTGTTAAAAAACTTGAAATAAGTATATTAATCTATAAATTTGATTTCAAGGGGTTTTGTTCAACTGTATAGTTAATTTAGTTAAACAAAACACATACACTGGATTTTCCTAGCTTGATTTTCCTTTCCAGTCATGATGGCTTAGGAGTTGACAGAATGCCGAGGCTAAATAACAAAAACAGTTTTGGGATTGATTGGGTATTGGTCCATGGAACTTAGATCACTCTTTTGGCTACAAAGAAAACAGAAACGTTGAAAGCAGTAGTAGAGAGAGAAAAAAAGTGAGTTTAAATACAAGATATTGAGTAAATGAAGTCAGATTCAAGTAGCCACAAGAACAAGCAAGGTGTGAGCCTTGCCGTGTCAAAGTTAGTAATCTTAGATGCCATTAAATATTTAGTTTTGTCTATTTGATTAGTGTGGTCTATTTGATCTGCTTCTCACAAGTTCCTTCTTTGAGAGGTCTTTATTTATGATTTAATAGCTGTCCATGAATTTGGAACTTTGAATAAACAGACTGTATTTTATTCTTCAACCAAATTTGCCATTTGATGAGTGTCTGTGAAGAAGGAAATCGTTCTTGAATAAGACCCTCTTTCTTAATTACCAACCATCTTAGATAGCAGTAGCATATTCATTCCACAGCAGCAACACTGGGGAAGAGACCTGTGATCTGTGGTGGTGGCTGAATTACAATTGCCCTGTTATTTACTTAAATAGGGACACTTACAGGTACATGGGGACCAGAGTTTGATTATAAATAAACGAAGCATTACTCAGGAAACATGTTTCAATGCAAATGCCTTATAGGAAAATATCTTAAAAAGACATAAGGCATTCCTCTTCTCACAAAACACAGTAGATTATATCCATTATTTTTTCCTTTACCTTTCTAAATCTATGGAGTTATTTAAAGTACAGTAGATTTTCTGAAGAAAACAAATTAATATTAATTTTTACGATAGGAGAGGAGTATTGTCTCACTGCCCATAACCAAACCACAGAATAAAATATTCATGTCTGAAATAATTGTTAATGACCCTTTATTACTTCAAATGCAATTAGGGTATATAATGCAATTACTATATTGTCTCATGCAATTATTAATACTTCCTTATTTTAACACCACCAGCAAAAATGAGAATGACACTTAAGTTGGCACAGAATGAATATGGCCCAGCAAACTTTTTAAAAAATTGAGAATGAACATGTTTGAAATTGAGAACTCTCTTTATATTATTGTTGTTTTGGGTTTGTTTTTTTGTTTTGTTTTTGGTTTTTTTTAATTAGTGAGATATCTGCACATGTTTTAAGTATTCAGTTGAAACAGGGTAGGAAAATCCATGACTGATACAAAATGTTTTTCAAATCCCAGTGTATAGAATCAGATGTACTCTTCACAAGTGTATCTTTTTCTGTAGTTTTATCAACTGAACCTTGGGGTTTTTTTGTTGGTTTTTCTTTTTCTTTACCCTGTAGCTCTTTGTAAGTCAAGACAAGCTTATAAATCAATCTGCTATTGAAAGACAATGTCTGATTCTATAGGAAGTTTCTCAGTGGGGTTCCTATTGACCTTATTAACTCAAGCTTTTATCAATAATTTCTTGGACTCCCACTGATTTGCTTGAATTACAGATTTTCTGAATATAAGGTCACTTACAGTGCCTCTCTGAGGCTCCTTAACATTGAATCATGTCTATAAACAAGGACCAGTATCCCGTGCAGCAAATCTAAGTAAATTTTTATTAGTTATTGTGGAACAATCTCATTTTCCTAACTTAGTTTCCTAACAAACAAATTGTCTAGAATGACTATGTCAGATATTTACTTTACTCACTCAGGACAGTACATTAATATCCCCTTGAAGTCTTTTGCTCTGAAAATGAAAGCAATATGTAGATGGAATAATTATTATTTTTCTATGCTACTATTGATGACCAGAAACTTTTTCCATCTCAGACAGGCAATTCTTGGCAGAGAGCTCATAATTTTTCATAGTTCTACAGGTCTATGCTAGCATAAAGACAATTTCATCTATTACCTAGCTGTGGGATTGAGTAGACGTTTGCAAAAATCAATAATAGAATACTCCTATAAAAGCACTAGATACCAAGAAGTTGAATGTATTTCAGAACAACTTCTGGGCTACTTTCAGCTGCAAGGGGAATTGCTAATATTAGAAGATAGAAAAAGTGTCAAAAAGTTAGTTTACCTCAAGTTTTAATTATGTTATAAGGACATTTCAACTTTAGCTGTAAGTAAAAGGAACAAAGTGCCTGTTTTAAGATGGTTGTGGTGCATGTTTAATATCCAGTATATCAAAGTCCCAGAGCTAATAAGCACAAATTTATATTAGAGTCTACTTTTCTTGTTGAGATCCCACAAATTCTAGGATGCTTAAGCCTCCAGTTGGCACTTCCAGATGCCTTAGCAAAAATTTGCTCAGTAGCATTTGCAGGGTGATATCAATTTGATTTCAAAATAATTATTTTTCTCAAGCACTCAATGCTTGGGGAGGATCATTTATGAAAACTCGTTTGAACATGGTAATTCTGGGCATTCCTTCTTGCTTTTAAATAGTTGTTGATTGTCTTAGTCATGAAAACTGAACAAAATCACTATCTGCTTAAAGCATGCATCATGTGGTCCTGAAGTCACAAATACTAGCAATGTTGGAATATGCCAATCATAGCCAATTTTCTCAGTACTTTCAGCCACAAAACAGTCAGCAAAACCACTGTGTTAAATGTTCTTGCATCAGTCTAGGAGGAGGACTGATATGGAAATATACAAATTCTTAGGTTTCTGTCTGCAATATTTTACCAGAGAAGTATTTTGGAAGAGTGTTTTATTTTACAGAATCCCTTGCACAGGGCATCTTTGTATTGAGTGTAATAGAGCCTGACATATGAATCCACTTTTTTCCTAGTAGCGCCGTGGTATCAGGTAGCTGCAGCCATCTCCTGTTTACTGCCGAGTGAAACCCAGAGCGGCTTCTTTCAGCAGCTGGACTCCACTCGACAGAAACTATTCTTCCTCACTCAGACTTTTGTCCCTGTTGGGGCTGATCTGAACAAGCTCTTCCAAACCAACATCCCTCCGGGCTGCGCCTCGAGAGGCGGACGGATGCTGGGCGGCGGGCGGGAGCGGATCAGCACCACGGCCAGAGCCCGGTGCCCCCCGGCCGGCGGCAGCAGGCGCCGAGGGGGACCCAGGAGCGCCGAGGAAACGTGGAAGAGGGAATTTCTGCCTCCATGCTGATGGTTTTTATGGGGACCAGACGCCAAACAAAAGGTCAAAGCATGATATTTGACCTCCTCAACTACATTTTAAACCGAGGAAAGAACAAAGCTCTTTCACTGACACAAATGGAATAGAAAAAAACACTTCTGTGTTACTATCATGCTCTTCAAAATATATTAGACTGAAAGCAACAGGTGCAGTCAGAAGCTTATTTTTTCTCCTCACTTCAGTAAGTGACAATTTTTTTTGTCTGCTGAGGGCAAAAGTAACAGCTACTGATTACCAAATTTAGTGTTAAATTAAGGAGCTGAAAAAGAAAGGGTATAAAAGGAGGAAGCGACACACTATGTTCAAAAAGATCCATTCGATCTTTCACCCCAACTTTCACAGAAGAAATGTGGCAGATAACATCCCTTACTGTGATGGCACAGGTTCTGCAGTGAGACTGATCCGCAGCACTTCTATGTATGTCCTTGGAGGTGAGCAGGAAAAAGTTAGTGAACCACTAAAGAAGTGCAGAAGTACAACCAGCATCGACTCCTGCTTTCAGCCAAAAGAGGAAGACAGAGAATGGATGTACTCTAAGACTCAGGACTGCTTGAAGTACCTACAGGATTTGTTAGCCTTGAGGAAAAAATATCTTGACAACATCAATAATTTGAAATCCATGCGTATGGCTGCAGCTTCTCCAATGTCCTCAAAATCATCCAAAACTGGAAAGAAGTCATTTATTCCACTTCCTTCCAAAGAGTCTTCAAAGGTAATTTCCAAAAACTTTTACCATGTGTTTGGTCTTAATCTACAAAATCATTGAAACTGTATGACCTATGTTGATTTTCTGCTTTATTGGTTTCAGCCAGTTGTTTTTTCACTTTTGCATTTGAAATGTTGCCATATACCTTAAGACTCTTTCTGAGTAGTGTGAAACTAAGAATGAAAATTGGTCAAGGAAAGGAATGTATATACCTATGTTTGGCGGGAGGGAGGGTAAGGATTGGAGGAGTGAAAATAGAAAAAAGGAAAGGGTTGTGAGAGTATGGGAAGTATATGAAAATGTATTATGAAAAAGCAAGCTCTGACAGACTACTTAAATGCATCAGAGTTCTCCACTATGATTATTTATAGCTGATAATGGCTGACAAGTGCAGTAAACCCTAGATTTCCTAGCAGTCTTTTTATTCACATAAAATTACTTGTACAAAATAATTGTAAATTCATGGAAACAAATACAATTTTTTTCTGATTGGTCAGAAAAAGTTAACCAGTTAGTGCTACATTTAGCATCAGTGCAAACTCTACCGGTAGGCTGTAAGGCATGAGGAATTCATAAGTGTTCCTTTCTCTGTTCATTAATAAGTTGGTGAGTCATTTATAGTCAGTGTAATTCTTCACCCTTTATTGTAATGACACCATGAAAATAAAATCTTTGGTGCAGATTATTAACATGTATCCTAGAAAGAAAAGCTTCCTCCTGATTGCAGTTCATAGGTTGTATTTCACTAGATCGTTCATTGCTTACTTTGACTTTAGACTTGATTCAGCAAGGACAAAGTAAAGGACTGAAGCAGGTGTTATCTGTTAGATAACATGACCACAAGCAAGACTTTGACAGCACACTCACAGGTTACCCAGTCAAGTCTTTAAACTGGATAATAATGGGGATGGTGGAAAGAAGGGATAAATGTCTAACTTAAAGATTGGGCCAGGCTGACTTTAACAAAATGTTATTACCATATTAGATGTTCTGTCACAGCAGAATGTCGGAATGGCTGAAGCTATTTGTTAAGCTGTTGCAGGCATTGCTGAACAAAAGGACAATGCTCAGTTTAGGACTAGGTAGCACATTTTTTAATTTTATGTTTTGTTCCACTACTGATTTGGTCATTGGAATTTTTCATTTGGTTTTGTTAAGTTTTATGTCATCTTTCTAATATGGTGACTCTTAGAAGCTAGGAATAATAACAGGAAACAAAACTCAGCTCAGTGGGCTGGAGAAGATAGTTTTTATAAAGAAGTTGTAATTTTGGGCTAGGGAAACATGCATAGAGAATGACTGAAAGCTAGAAGAGTGACCTGGTGGTGCCAGGTGCCAGGAGACAAATCTCAACACTATAGATACAGCCTGTGAACTGACTTTGTGCACTGTCACTGGCTTGAGGCAGGGGAGATTTACAACATACCAATTCCATGAAGAGCTGAGCAGTGATGTAGCAGACTAGTACATGATTAACCCTGGACTGAAACCAGGGACCAGGAGGCTGGGAGTTAGATTCTGCACAATTAAACTTCAAGCAGGTTTGTGAATTTCTGAGATTTGCTGCTGAAAATGCCGCTTAAGAAAAATGCCCAAAGCTTAACTTGATTTTGGCACACAAGTGAATCTCCCACGGTCTGAGGCTAAGTCTGCTGTCACCTGACTGTAGCCAGCGAGGTCTTATGTATGAACAGTCCCAGTGCTGACTGCCATGCTAACTCCATGAACCATCCCCTTGGGAAGAGATAGGGACATCAGCAGGATATGCTATTCATATGAGTCATTCTTGCCAACACAAATGGCAGGTTTGCAGTCAAGAAGACTTCTAAAAGATTCAGAATATTCTGCTTTCTAACTACCAATTTTATGCTCACTCATTGCACGGTTTGTCTTATGACCAGGCTTGAATGTTTTTGTCCCAAATTACCTGTTTGTGTTAAATTACCTGTCACTGGAAATTCACTTCATTCTCTAACCTGCTGCATGATTCATGGGAAAGTAATTTGTTCAGACAACCCTGTCCTCATGGGAAGTTTAATCCAAAGATCCCTGTGACCTAGACCACAAGGCTGACTGTGGATTCAAAATGTGCCACTTGGGTATAGTGGGAGAAAAGAATAGAGAGATGGGTCAGATGCTGGAAGCACATAGGCATTTCTTTAAAATGTCATTTAACCAATAAGGGCTTAGTCATAATAGCAGTCACTATTTTCAGTAGATGTGTGGTAACAGCTATCTTTTAGCACTTCAGAGGATGTCAATCAACCCATAATGTTGGGAGGGGAATCAGTTCATCTCTCTGCCTCCACAGAATAGGGAACAGGCTGGTCCTTCAGAGATGTGACATGTATGTATCCCTTGCTTGCATGTTTAAAACCCAAGGAAACAATTTTCTGGCCTAGTATTGCAGCCTCACAATACACCTAACTTGGAATGGCAAGGAAAATATGTCATTTTGTTAGGTAGAGCCTGGGAGGAATTTTTCATCCCATATGGATCTTCAGAATTGCTAGCCAAGGTTTTGTGACTGCTTCAGCATTTACAGACTACATTTGCTTTTTTATCAAGACAGGCTCCTAATTTTAAACTCTGTGGCTTTCCTGTGGGAATTATCACAGTGTTGAGTGACTCATATTTTAGTGCACACCACCCTTTTCCATTTCAAAAAGACTTTAGCAATTTAAATCTGTATTCATTTTACCTAACCTGGGCATTTTAATAAGATGCTTAAATTAGTAACCAAGTTACCCCACAATTCCCTTTCAGCTAAGAGAACAAGCTGCCTGCAGAGGAGGGTTCAGCCTACTTAAGGCCTGACTCATCTTCTGAAGGTACTGGAGCACTGCATTAATTACAGAAGGAACCCTGCATGACTACACTTCTAATGTGTGTCTCATTAGGTGCCTAGTGCTAGGCAGAATAAATTTGGCCACAAAGCCCAGCTGTCACTTAGTCACCTAATTAAATGGCCTGATACATGGATTCTGAGGGATTTTATACCAAGAGCTAGCAGTGCTCAAGTGGAAGATGTTCGGTGTTGAGCATGTAACATGATGGATGTTTGTTAGACTGCTGTCCTGCTTTCTTTGATGGCTACAAACTGTGGAGTAGTCTAGACCAGTGTTTCTTTTCTGACAGTCTGGAGTATGGAATGAAATACAATATTTGCATCTTCCTTATACACTTTGCTCATTAAAAAGTCATTGTACCCAACCATTGGCTAATTTTTTCCCCCTTTATCTGATCAACAGGCATCCGTGGAGAGAAAAGGCCCACAGTCCAGTTCAGATGTAAGAGAAGCAATAGCTTTCTTTGACTCGGTCATTGCAGACCTGGATTCAGAGAGATGGCTGAGAGTTCCTGATGCTGATTTGCCAAACGTGGATGTTGATTTTGATGGTGCGTTATAAACCAGACAAAAATGATGGGTTTTGGTGTGCAGAGGGTAGAGGGAAGAGTGGCATTGTGCCATTTTGTTTGTTTATTTAATGGACACAATTGTCCTCCGGCTTTTCTTTCCAAATGTGGGACCATTCCATGTAGTATGTGAAACTGCAGTAATACATTGCTTGTTCCCTACTGAATGGGTGCAACTACCTTGCATGCAATCACTACATGAGCAAATGTAGCATGTGTAGCGCTGGAATAGTGTTTGCTTTCTGCTCAGGGCTGAATTCCACCCATGCATCTCTACCCCAAGCTGTCTTTGAAGGAGAACTATAAAAAGTAAAGTTTTTCTTCAGCTGTTTTTCTTTTTTTCTCATTGAGAAATGGCTGGGTGTTTTCTTTCCAACAATCAAAATCTAAGTAATTTAGAGATTAGGCTAAATAACTGTACGTTTCCAACAGAATGGATAGGATTGCCCAAATAAATGAAGATGTGCCCATCTGTCCTGTGTAATCAGTGGAGAGAAATAGATATTCATCACCTTTGTTTCAGGGTAAGGAGAGTATCTGAAACAGGTTGGCTTAGCTGTGCACTAGATGTGTGTATGAAGGGACTTGCTCTCACATACATCTTTACGCTGCAGACAGTGAAATAGTAGATAGGATGAATCCCATCTCAAGAGATATCCTGCAGTGAAACAAAGTTGGCTTCTTTTCCTTACCTCCAGGAAAGCACCCTAGTCTCTCATTGTGCGTATAAAAATTCCACTGTCAAACTATTAATGCCGGATTATCTTCTGTCTTTCAGTTGCTACCAGTACAAGTGAACACAGCTTGCATTCAAATTGGATCCTTCGTGCTCCCCGGAGATATTCACAAGATACTGCCCAAACTGCAAAGGCTGAAAACCAATCTCAAAGAAATAGCCAGAGGAGAACCACTGGCTCTAGGAAGAGGTTGGAAAGACATCCCATGTACTTGCCCAAAGCTGTGGAAGGGGCATATAGCACTTTAAAATTTAAACCTAAAACACGTAAGAAGGAATGTTGAAAGAATCTTCCCTCTTCACTTGAAACCAGAATATATGAAATACAGCATGTAATATTTGCCTTTTTTCCCCCCCCTACTGATCCATCTCTTACACTGTAGAAGTGATGTGTGCAGTCACTGAAGATTCTTTGTGTGGGACATATTTTAAGCCATGGGTATTCCGACTTCAGACTTATATGAGGGTTTAACTTATCAAGTTCATTGTGCCTAACAATACTGCTTTGTCACTCAGCTTGTACCTCCAGCCAACTTGACAAGATTTTTTTTTAGTGCTGTTATTTAAAGCAATGATTCAGATTGCCTGGTGCAGCAATTTTTCTTCTGATTCCAGTACTGCAAAGCAGTTCAAGGAACGCAGTGAATCGGTTGGAACTTTTGCACCAGTGTTTCCAAATTCAGAGCACTGAAGCAGAATTTTCTCCTGTTGCTTGTGAAAATTTGTATGTGCCATTATCAACTGTGTGATCTGAGAATATAAAGCAGCACTGAGATACAATCAGACTGTGGTACGAGCAGAAAAGAGCTGCAGCGAAGTAATCAGAATTAGAAACTTGTGTTTGCAGGAATTGCTGCAGTGTGTTTTGAAAAAAACAAGCTATATGGTACTCCATTTGCTACTGTAAATGGTTCTGTTCTTGGATACATCAAGGGATTCACTGCATGCAAAAATACATACAACTTTTTTCATATGGTTATACCACCTGCTAGTTTTCATCTATTTTAACAGCCAGCTGCTGAATCTAGACATCCCAGTGTACACCAGAAAAGCTTAATGACTCGGAGAAAAATATTTTGTGAATAAATTGGAGTGAAGGTTGTTCTCAAGAGCAGAAGACAACTTGCAGACAAAGCCCCCACACCAGCTTTAGATTATACCCAATATTTGGAATTCTACTACTTCATCGTTAAAGACTATGTATCAGGAAAAATGCAGTCTGGAAGTGTTCCTCTTTACCTTAGAGGTGATATGTCTTCCATGTGATACTTGAAATTATTAAGACCCATAGTCTGCCAGTTTGACTGATGTACAGCAATGTAAAAATGCATAAAAGGTGACCAGGAGATAGCACCCTATGGAAACACTAGCTGTGGTTCTTCAGCAATACCATTACTCTCACAATAATCTGAGCCACATCCCCCAGCACATACTTTGTCTTAAGAATTTGCTGACGTGTTTGGGATCAAACCTTTGTCTACTCTCTTTTTTTCATCTGATGTTCAGTTGGTACTTGACTGTGACAGATGGATTGTGGCAGCACTGGTATGACCAGCTGGTGATTCGCTAGTGGTTTCTTGTTTCTATGTTCAGTAGTTTTTGTGTCCACAGGCTTGGATGAATTTCCTAAGGCACTGGCCATCAATGTAGCCCATCTGATATAACAAAACCACCATAAACCTTGTGCCTGCCACACAGAACATTTGGCAGGTGGCAATTCTCATTGATTTGTGTTCCTAGCTTTTGGGACTGAGTTATTCAGACAGCATTTCTGCCATGAGCTGCAAGTACCTCTGAGAACTTGCTGATCTAGGCCACTTTCTGTCATAAGATAGGAAAGTGCCAAAAAAACCATATGGTCCTCCATTCAGAGCTGGCATCTCCTGTTTGATTAAAGCATTTTGATTCTTTTTCTGGTGGTGTTCATGAAGGGGAGAGAAGAATTGTTTCTTTATTAATTCTGGAGGTGCTTTTGCTGCTCTTTGCTTAGTCTGTACCCTCTTGAAAATGACCAGTGTAATCAACATAATTGATATATATTCAAGAAGAGTTTAAATTAAGGTCTAAATTTTGTCTCCCTGCTCTTGGTGCTTTTCTCGATAGTCTGTATTCTCTATACTGTGTTGCTGCCTTTGTACCCCTCCAGTCCTGTACTGGCTGCCCTGAACTGAATGTTGTAACTGTCTTTGAAAGTGTTCTGCTTTTGACGTGTGATCATTTAAGGCCTCTCAGCCAGGTGGGATAGCCAGAGCACAGCATGTTGCAAACACACCCCTAGGTTCTGGCATGCCTCAAGGCTGCAGCTCTGTCTATGTGTGAGACAAGGGGGACAGCGCTCAGATCTGTACGTTTTTTGGCAATGTATCACCCCGAAACCCCCCTCCAAGCAGAATCTCATGCTGAAGTTGCTGAGGAACATTTACTGACTGTGTGGGCATCTTTTTGCTACTAGACCCCGCAACATGGATGAGTGCTGACAGAAAATGTCACCATCTTTTTTGAGTTACTATAACAGAATTGGGCATGTACATAATTAAAATACCAATGAAAAAGAAGGAAGAAAAAGGATTCAAATGTTGTTCTGCCCTGGTCTGTGTTTCATGTTCACAGTGCCAAGGTTCTATGCATTGGAGTAGCTGATCTTTTTGCTATTGTTTTAAGAATGCATTGTGATATGCAGAACCAGACTGCTTCAGCATGTTTGACCTTCCCTGTGACCTCTTGTCTGTCCCTGTAAACCAGAGGCATCTCTAGTTGTCTGGCTCTGACAGAGGATAAGGGTCCCCCCTGCTGTCCAGCACAAGAGCTCCAGTGTGAAATTTGTGTTCACTTTTATGAATAAGAGATGGAGGGAGGAAAATAGATTGATAATTTCAATTTGAATCCCGTGATCAATTTCTTTCATTTTTTTTAAAGATCACTTCAAGCCAGTTATTGTCTTAGGAAATTTTAATTACGTAAGTAATATAAACCATTTTTTCTCTGAGAACATTTTCTATCACATATACTATAAACACAGGCACCTTCCTTCTCCTGCCAGCATATTAGCCCTATATGTTCCTTACTGGACATGGCTCAGCTCCAGCAGAGCTACAGAGAGCAGTCCCTGCATCTTAGGGCACTCTCTGGCTAGATGGGAGCTGAGGGTTCAAGAGTCTTATCCTACCTATGCTAGAACAGGCAGTTAAGCAGACAGGGAGCAGGAAGAGGAAATTTCCATCCCTGATGTTAGCTACCTCCTCAGAGAAGGGTTCAGCGTGGACCACGGCACCCTCTGTATTACCTCAAGACCCAAGGTAGAACCATGTCCCCGCCTAACACCAGCTTACCCTAGGCAGCTTTCCACACACTTTCCAGGAGCAGTTGGTTGCCCTACAAAGGTGTTCCTCATCTGCTCTGAATTGTTTACTCATGGCTTTGGAGGCAGAGCTCTCTGCATGGACACTAAAGGGGCTCGCTCTGCCACGGGTCAGTCCTCTAAAAGACCTTGCTGCAATATGTAGTTATTTTCAGGCATTGCAACCTGGAAATAAAGCACCCACCATAGGTGCTCTGACAGTGCCAACCATACAGAAGAATTATTGATGACCAGCAGAGCTTGGGTATGACCTAGATCTTTTTCAGAGATTGTTAGTGAGCTCTTTCAGTCATGTGCCCAGGCTGTGATAGTGACGTGTATCAAATAGGAGCTCCATTGATCCAGGCCACTGTGTGCAAGTGTTCCCTAAGCACTGACCCCCAACAGCTCTTTCTCAGAGTGTACTGGAATAACAGGTAAGATCTTTAGGAAAGCATCTCTTATTTTGTTGTTTCAAATACAGCTCAGCTGAGGAATTGGGGTATGTCAGGTTCCTCTAGATAGTGTCATTGCTGAGCACTAGCTCTGAAGGGGCCCTGGCTATGAATTTCTGTGACACCACATCCACAGCTGTCTTTCAGAAACTAAAGACACTGTGTACAAGAATTCAGTGACCAAAGAGATGTGAAGAAGAGTTGTTGAAGAAATCATGTCCTGGAAGATTCAAACTAACTTTGTCCTTTTGTGTTGATCTTACACTTAGTGTAATCATAATGCATGTAAGTGAGCTGAAACCGTAAGCATCTTTGGCAGAAACAGAAGAAATATAGACAGCTAATGGAAAGTTGGCAGCTGGACAAGATGTATGCTCTAGTTTGAATCTTTCAATGCCCTAAAGTTATGATGAAGGCAAAAGGTTTCAGCACTGTTTTGAGTAATGCAAAAAGTCCTCAAAGGTAATGCATAACAAACATACACAGTTATCTGTTTCTCCAGGTTGAAGGGGGTGTATTAAAAATATTAGATTAGCACCTGGTGGGTGTCTTCAAAATTTTCACAGCTGTAGGGTCAGTTTGTAGATCTGTTTGAGTTAATTTAGGAGGGCCTTCTGTTTTATCATGGTGTAGCAGGTCCACAATAAGATGAAAGTAGTGTGAAGTTGGGAGGTTTTTGCCTCCTCTTGGTTCTGTAGCCCTGAATTATGCCCATGGTAAATAGAAACCAAGTCAGTAGAATACCTCTTGAGCTATCTTGAGTTGTACAGGTAGAAAAACCTGTTGTACTGAAAGAATTTTGAGGGCAAATAAAAGACAAATGAGCTCAGCTGCTTTAGACCAGACAGAGAAGCAGAAGCTAGAGTCTGATTTGATTAGCAATGATTTAGTGAATGTTGACAACTTTTCTACTAATGGGCTTGTCATATTAAAAAATTATCTGTCTTTTATAAGGCAAGACCAGGCAACATCACCTGAAGGACTCAGTTATTATGATACCCTGATCCTTCACAGAAGATGAGGTGACCTATTAGAGAAAATATAAAAGCAATTTCTGGAATTAAAAGGGATGTGTTCCACTCTTTTGTTGAAGTGAGATTGAGGAGGGAGCAAGACCTTACCAAGAAGCTTATGGGCACTGATAGGGAGGCACTGCACATGATGCCAAAGTGAAATGTGTGATCAAGCACAAAACTTTCACTAGTAAGTGCTGGGGACTGTAATTTATCTTGGAGCATGAGCTCTTGAAGGAGATTTCTAGAAAGGTAGCTAAAACTGTGCCTCGACCACACGGTGGCAGTTCATTCCTAGCTATTCTGTAGCCCTCCTATTTCTGTGATCAGCAAGAGAACTGAGGATGAAATAAAAAGGGAAGTGTTTTGTCCTGCTTCATCAACAGACAATCAGTGTGTGTATCTGTTATTAACTTATGGACTCCCTATTTCCCAAGCATTTATTTAGCAGTTTCAAATTAACATTAGTTCTTTACATTTACTCTTCCAGGGAGATGATTTCTTTAGGAAATAAATAACCATAACATCACAGCGGACACTGAAACCTCAGTAAATCATGTCTGAGGTGGTGACCACTTACCTCTGACTGTGTCTGGAAACTAATGGATGAAGTAACGTCATCACCAGAAACAATGCACTCAAAGACACAGAAAATACAAAGATGGATTAAAAATATTAAGCAGAGGATTTTAAGATTCAGCCATTCAACCTTGAGATAGGTCTGAGCTAAGGATTCTGGTCTGATTCTGGAGTTCCGTCCAAGGCTCGAGAAAATCAATATCTGAGTTTTCCAACACCTTAGAATCTGTAAAACTGTTATTCCAGAAATTGCTAATCCAAGAATTTCAGCTAGTCAAAAGCTAACCTGCTCATGCATCCGCTACTGCTGTGTATTCCAGGGGTATGTTTATATTTAAGGCATGCACACTAAACTTCTTGAGGTGTTTTCCTTTCTTTTATGCCAAAATACTAATTTACAGGGGGAAAAAAAAAAAAGGAACATGTCTTTGTGTTGATTATGACTACAGGTCAGGAAAGGCAGTTTTCAGTGATTTACATGGCTCTACAGTCTCAGAATGTTCAGACTAATAAGGCTCCCTGCATTAATAAGGCTCAGCTATAACATCAGCACTGGTACTGCTCACATACAGGCTCTCAGTTGGTGCTCGCTTGTGGTTTGATGTGTGACACTGTGTCTTTTTTAACTGACAAACACGACATCATCGTCTTCAGAAAATTGTTTGGGGAGCAGCAAAGAGAGAAGGAGATTGATCAACAATAAAATATTCTGAGCTGTTTCTAAGCTAGAGCTAGCTTTAGTGTCTCTTCACTTAGAGAACTAATTCATAGCACTCTTACCCTTCAATAGCTTCGCTTTTCAGTTTCCAGTGTGCAGAATTAATTTTTGCTCCTCTCACTTCAATGATATAGGTCATTGCTGAGCAAGGAAAGTGAGCAGTTCAGTGAAAGGACGCCAGTGCAAGTAGAGCAGACCTGTAATCATAGTTGAATAAACTGAAGTGAGTATACTTGGGGTGACATTTGCAGTCACCTTTAGTGGTATTTTCAAAAGGCATGTAACTAGCATCAGTGGGAGTAAAGTGACTCTGACAATTGCACTGGTGCCTGACTGCTTCTAGAAAAGTTGGTTTGGAGCCAAGCTTGAGCAAACACAGCTCCACTTCTTGGAATTAAATTAGACTCATGAGAAGCCCAGAATCACCCCAGTCTGTCTACCTTTAAGCCTACAAGCTTTAAGCTCTGGAGTGGCGTAACTGAGAGAAAGAATTGTCCCACACCTCTGACAGATTTCTGCAGCCCTTGCTGCTCTCTTCCTGCAGGGCTGTGATTCTTACTGATGTTCCCATTTAATGTGGGCCCTAAGAATTTGTTGACAATGTTCCTGGAAGTGCAATTACTCACAAAACAAGAATTTCTATGAATGCTGTGTGAATTTGAGAAATGCTGCTGCACTTATACTCAGACAAGCATGTCCAAAGGCTCTTACACAAATACCCCTCTGTCAAGGAATACTTGCACATGACATCATGGTGTTTTCCACAGACAAGCTGTTGTGGCAACATACCACCCCACTTCCTGTTCCTTAGAAGAAGATTTCAGACTAGTTCTTCCCTGAAGTGAGATATGAAAGATCAGTCTGATCTCCTTCACTATGGTAGATCTGAACAGAAAATATAAAGAATTAAATAAGCTAGAAGAGATCTCAGGATGAAGAAATGCAGTGCAAACATTGCCTTTTTAAGCATTGTGTTTTTAAACACTGCCTGTCTTTCTACTTCTGACATTGTCTGATGCCTTGTGGTGACAGAGGTCAGCAGAACTTGCCAAGTGCAGTTGGTATGTGATCTGTGGAGAGAACCTGGTCAGCTGAGCATCTGGACAGGCAATGGGCCGCATTTGGCTGGCTAAACATGCCCTGAGACACACAGAGGTGGATGGCATCTGAGCTGGCTTAACAGCAGTACACACAGGAGTGAGCTGCCCACTTCCTGAATATATAAATTCAAAATTTAAATTTAAATTGTAAAATAAATTTAAATTTAAAAAGAAAGGGTACTCTAGAACACTACCACCACCCACTCACCCACAATATCTGATTAACTTCATGTTCTCACCTTGAGATACTCAGTTCAGATTCAGCTCAGCAACAATATTTTTTGTTTTGTTCAGAGCAGTATGCCCTGTTTTCCTGGGAAAGAATATGTAGAAAGGCAAACGCTGGGGGTTATATTTCTTAGTGGATTTCTCACTCCTATGTATCATAGGCTTTAGACATTCAAAACTGATGTACTATTAAAAAAAAAAAGTCATGAAGAAGAAAAAAACCTCACATCTGATGTGCCAGAACAGCAACAAGCAAGAAAAACTTGGTTGCTACGAAGAGGTAAGAGCACCTTCCTTGCAGAAGCTGCAAGCAGCTAGTCTAAACTTGGTGAGCTTCTTTCAGTGTTGCTGTTTAAGATGAAAATATGAGGTGAGACAAAAAAAATTCAACAGCAAGCTTTGAAAGTCAGTTAAAGAGATACATTGCTGTCTGGTTTTCCCCCAAAAAAACCCATTTGCCTTTCACTCAAGTCTGATATAAGATTAGTTAATTTCTTTTTTTTTTATTCTATCAATAGTTTACCTATATTGGTTCTAAAAGGATTCAAATTGCCCAGAGCTGATTTTCTTGTAACTGTCTCTAGTCACACTCTTGCTTCCAAATTTACTATGCTTTCTTTATGGAAACTTGAATTACTGATGTGAAGAATTTAGGATTGGGGATTAAAATGAGCAGTTATTAAAAAAACCAAATATACACAAAAATGAGGGCATTGTTATTTTTTTTTAGGGTCTTACCATTAAACTTTGCCACAAAACTAGCATTTTGTAAGCTCCCTTTTACCCCTTTTATTTCATGAAGTATCATATGTTCGTATTTTCCCTTACTTTGGTATGGATTTATAATTCACATCTAACATCTTGTATCATAGTGACCTTCAGTAAAGACACCTGGGAAAAAACCCCTAAAGTAAGTATTTTAACCTCCAGAAGTACTGGTTCTGGATGGGGATTTTTGTAATAGGGTCAAAGAGGGTTAAAATCTGACTACATGATGAGAATAATTATCAATAGAATTGGGGGCCCCACAGCTCTGCACTTCACAATTACAGTTAATTCTGAGCAGCCTCTGCCAAAATTCAGTGCTGAGTCATATCTCCATAGAAGTTAAGTGGCTTGTACTCAGTGTAAATTGGGAAAGCACTCAGAAAAGGCAAAGACATATCACTGGTGACAGATTCACTTGCCCATGAGGTTAACAATGTCTTTACTTACTGTCAAGTTTACCTTTCCCCTTTGGGATTTCATGTGTTAAGCAGACTTGTTCCTTTGGACAACTTGGGCCAGAAGGCAGCAAATGGGTGACAGAGACCCACTTTGCTCAGTGGTGACCCACCACCCCCTCCCAGGTTGAGGAAATCCATGAGCCAAGGCCACACTGAATGCCAGTGATTCTTTGAGGGAGGTGGCCTTGACTGGAAGAACTTCCTGAACCAGTGAAGAGGCTTTTGTTCAAATAACCCTACACTGTGGCATGGGGTGGGAAATTCTCCATTAGGAAAGTCATGCAACGGCACCTCTCTGCAGCCCTGATTCATGGACAGGAAGGATGATTTTGTTAACAGACCACAGAAAGTACATTTGTAGCTCAAAAACCATCACCAAGTTCACAGTGTGTTGTTAACTGAGCCCATTACTTTGGGGCATGTTCTTGTTCAGCAGAAAATAACAATGTGATGGCAATGGACAGCCTAACAGTGGTGATACTTAGGTAAAAATGAGTAATGAGGTTTCTCACTAATAAGTTTTGAAACAACAGTTTCAGTGCCTGTTAGGTGGTTTGCACAGCACACAGTTCTGTTCCTCAGGAAGGAATTTCCATCTCAATCTGCATTGCTTGCCTTAATTATTAACATGAAGACTAAACACAGACAGATGGCAAAATAAACTCTGTTAGGTTGGTGTGAATCTGAAGTTCCTTCCACCAACATAACTGGGTGCAGATATCGAGCCAAAACATATAGAAAGCTCTTGATGTGAGTCTGAGATGTCACAGTTTGCACAAAAAAAAGATCTGAGAGTCAAGTTCTTGGCCTCTGGGGCCCGTATATCAAACCGGAGTGGATGGTGACATTTGTAGAGATATTCTGGCTCTTTTCAGAATGCACACACATGCTTAAGTTGGGCCTCACACTCATTTTTTTCTGGATCTGGCAGCTTGCTTTCTATGCTGAGCCAATAGTAGTTTTGTCTTTCAGCTGTTTACTTGTGTTGTGCCTGCAAGCTCGCCAGAAACACTCAGGATGTTCTGCCTGTGCTCTAATTTTCTGGTCTCAGCCTCTGAAATGGTTTTGCACACCGTGTGTTTTATTTCTCCTTTTCACCCCACTATAGATATATTTCTCTAGTAGTGCGTTAATGTCAGGAGAACAGGAAAAAAAAAAAAAAGATAGATGTAACCAAACTACAAAAGGATGCAGAGAAAGTGGACAGAGTAATACAAGCATTTTCTATTAGAGATGAAAAAAAATGCAGACCTGAACTCTTCATGACAGGGTACATGGGCTCACACTTAATCTGTATAACTCTGCCTGTAAAGACCAGCTAAAGACTTGCTTATCTGGTACAAGCCACGGCTCAGCTCCCTGTGCAGTCATTGGAGGCTGATAGCCCTTCATGCAGGCTATTCATCTGGGCAGTAGAATGGGTAGGATGAATCACATTCTGAAAACACCTTTTTCTCATAGACTACAAAGGGCTCTAGGCAATTGCTCTAGATTACAGCTCAAACTATAAGCATGACTTCTAGCGATACAAAGTTAGGTGAAACGAATCACAGATATTTTCTTTGCAACATGTATGATATCTCAGAGCAATGTACTGTTCAGCCTGCCTCCTACTGAGAGCTGTTCAAATCCAGAACTGCTCAAATCCAGAGCTCTTGATCATAAGTGGAAAAGGGTCATATACTTAAGCACATGGTAGGTAACCTGAATATACCTCTGTCCCTTCCTCTGCAGTTTTCATGCTGCTTTGTTGATGCTCACAGGGCCATCAGAAGAAGACTGAAAATTAAATCAGTGTGAGTGGCTGTGCTGGGGAAGATATTTTTGAATTTACTGCTGGCTGCTTTATACCGTTAGTATCGAAGATCTAAAAGCAATCAAGATGGAGCCTGTCTTTATCAGGAGTTTCACTATGGAAATAAGAGTGACATTTAATGGAAGGGCACTAAGGGGTGAGCTTTCAATCCTGAATGTCCCCTGCATAGTGTAAAATATTATTTTTCATAATACAGTGGTATAGGTCAAGGTTTCCAAAACTTCTAGTGATTTTAGGTATTCAGCTTAAAATACTTCAGGATTAGGTCCTTTTAAGTATTTCAAACTGGGAATCCAAACCCTACTTTTGAAATGTTGGTGTCAACCACTCCTTTAACTCATGCTATCTCTCTTTGCTTCTCAGCCTTTCCCTGCTCCCACTGGACCAGAGACTCTTTTTTATGCAGGTTTTTGTACTATTTGATACACCAAGACCAGGGTCTTGTCTAGGCCCTCTGGAAGTTTCTCAGATGCAGAAAATGCAGAGGGAGACAGGATACACACATATTCTGAGGAATGATTGTTGGTGGCCTCCTGCCCAGTTTTTTAATCTATGGCATCTATTGTTCTTATTTATTAAGAGGGGAGGAGAAGAGAGCTCTGCACTGAGTTGAAAATGCATAAGATAAACAAATATAAAGAGATAAGACACTCTAAATAGGTAAGACACTCAAAAGAGATAAGGCTAAAGGACTACAATTTCTTTCCTCATGCGGCTATTTCTTCCACTTGTATTTCTGTTTGAGGAACCATACCTCCTGGACAACAGATAGAGGAACCCTTGCATGCCCTCTGTGTTCCCCTCAGCCTACCACTGCAAAGGTCTCTTGACAGGAATTGATTCAATTACTCTAATTTTCCTTTGAAATCGCTTTTATAAAATCAAGAAGTTTAGAGAATACTGGGCCCTGCTTTCTAGCTCCTCTGTGTTCAGCCCTATAACTGGCAGGATCATTTTCAGAGGGAACTAGATGGAAGCCTGTTCAACCTGAGGTGACTGAAAGCCCATACTAAGACCCTAAACCATGTCGTCTGTGAGCTGCTTTACACTGACGACGCTGCCCTTGTTGCTCACACAGAAGTAGCTCTGCAGTGTTTAATATTCTGCTTTGCAGAGGCTGCTGAGCTTTTTGGGCTGGAAGTCAGCTGGAAGAAGACAGACGTTCTCTATCAACCTGCACCTCAGGAAGTCTTCCATCATTCCGATATCACCATTGGTGAGTCAGAACTGAAATCAGTCCAGCAGTTTAATTACCTGGGAAGCATCATCTCCTCAGATGGTAAGATTGACAAAGAGATAGACAACAGGTTAGCAAAGGCATATAGAGCTTTTGGTAGACTCCATAAAAGAGTATGGCAAAACAAACATCTGAGGAAAAGTACAAAGATCAGTGTTTACAGAGCCATCGTACTGTCTACTCTTTTAGATGGGTCTGAGTCATGGGTCATTTACTGCCACCACCTGCGACTCCTA